>JAQPPZ010011161.1:0-43245 GCA_028583015.1 Wollemia nobilis | reverse complement strand
ATATATATCTTTTATTTGTGCACTAAAATAAAGGTGCCGTAATATGTATTACAGTAGGTTTTAATTTTTCTTTAAGTTTATTTTTGTATATTTTATGTTTAGTTTCGTCGGATTGAAATGGAATTTATTAGTATTGAAATGAAATTAATTGATAAGGGTATTAAAATACCAAGTGTTATTATAATTGTTTGATAAAACACAATTATATTACATCAATATATATTATTTTGTTTCATAAGATTTGATAGCTAGGCCTTTCAACATAAAAATTCAAGGTATTTAATCATTTAAACTATTGAGAAAATCTTAAAATCCACACATAATACTAAAATATTAGTTTCAGGTGTGGAAAGTCTCATTTCCCATGCCATTGCTCTTTTTAAATCCATATGTCAATATAAAATACTAAGCATTGTTTAGGTAGTCCCGTACTTCACATTAGTTTCTATTTTTAATTTTAAAGGATAGTAAGTTGATGATTCACTTTAAATTGTCCAATAGAAAGAGATAAAAAGAAATACTTTTTAGAAACGAATAGAAGAAAACCATCGGCTCTCAAATTCTATACATAAAGTGTAAAAAGAGAAATGAAAGAGACATACAAGCACCATAAAAAATCACTATCCATAAATTATATTACACAACATTTTGATAAGAAATAAAGAGTGTGAGAGGGATATTTGTTGTAATATCCAAACCCCAAATTACATCAGAAAGTTTAACCTAAGTCGACATAATGAGTGGGCTTTAGGTTAATTACAAATATTAAATAAGGTTTGACCATCACAAAGTTAATCATGGTTCATTGGATTTATATAATAAAATTTTAGTAAATATTATATACATTGCAAAATAAAATACCTTTATGCCTATCTAATACATCACATAATTTTGGGTCTTGGCCATGAATCAGATTACAAATATAATATGAAATCAGGGGTCAATGAGAGAAGATATTAGTGACAATAATATCTTCCTTCTATAACGAATGCTCTAGTGGTCCCCTGCGAATCCATAAAAATCTTGCTCTTCATTTGAAAGACGTCCACCTTACTTCAAGAGCATAGCTTCAATATTTTATAGATTTAACACGTAATTCTTCATAGGATATCCCTCCATTTTATAGTAGAAATTTTTCTTTTCTTTGAATACTTAGCCTTGCCCATGGTCCCATGGGTCTTAGCCTCCTTGGATTGAAATTTCTTTGCAAGAGCTTGTATGAGAGGAGTTTCACCACCATAATTCTATATTACCACCTAAAAGTAAACTAGAATAGAGAAAATCTAATCAAGAGCATGTCATTTGGGATTCTAAGAAAATAGGAATCATATAAACTATTAGGTTCAATATCTAAAAGGAATGTGAGATATTATCAAGGACAATCTTAATGTGTTCTACCTCATCTTTCTTTTTCCCTCTTAAAGATGCAATACAGTCCTTAACATTATTAAACTTGACTAGCTTTAGACAAAAAATCTCTAATTCCAAGAGACTTACTTTAGTAGTATCAACATTTACAAAATGCTCGTGCAACTTTGATAATAACTTTTGAGGGTCACTCTCTTCATTGACGTAGAAAATCAACTCTGATTCAATCAACAAGGAAATCAAACCTAGAGTCTCTTCTATATTTTGGTGTTGAGATTCATCATCAAGAACCATCACTTAATCCTTCTGAAAGATATGTCACAAGTTCTTACTTCATAGCAAGATGATCATTTGAGTTGACCAAATACTATAATTTTATCCATTATGGAAAGTAACTAGGGCTTTGTACTCAATATTACATAATTTAACCTGTAATGCTATAACAGGCCCATACACTTATGCCACCAATGTGCAGAGGTAAAAAAATTGTACAATTTGAAAATAATGTCCTCAAAATGCTTTTGTACATATGAGTTATAGCCTTCAAAATATTTTCCCTAATGGACCCCTAAAACTTAAAATTTAAAACCTCTAAGATCAAAAACATTATAGCCATGTTTGGTCTACTACTTGGTGATTCATTGGATCAATCCAATCCATTTTTTCACATCAACTCTTTTCACTCACCATTCCACATGATTTTTTTTTATTGGTTGAATGGCTTTGAATAGGTAAAAAAATTCTTTTTGTTCTCATTAAATACCATGTTGTTGTCTACCACAACCAACCATTGAGTGATAAGGGTTATATACTTACACAAATACTAGTAGAGAGTTTTGAACTGTGAACATATAAGAAATGAATGAGTTAGGTAAATTTATCTGATCTCTTTTCAACACCTTCATGTTGGTATGAAGTGCCCCACTCATCCCTTAAGGTGTGCATATCATTATAAAACGCAGTAAGGCTACTTGAACCCTAAACTAAGAATATTCTAATCTTAGTTGGAGATCATCATTAATAAACCAACGGCCATAGATGGAGTTGTTCGAGGAACGCCCCATTGAAGACATTACCATGTAAGCATTGGTATAGAAATGAGGTTCATATAGAGAGATTCAAATCCAGTTGTTTGGTGTCAATATCTTATATCAAAAGGCTACTACCACTATGCTAAGAGGTCTGATGGTTAATGCTATGTAGGTGCCTTCACAATAGAAATGACCTAAGATAGATGTTGAGGTAAATACAACAAGTTTCATCAAACAATGATGTGAGAGGAAATTTATCTCTAATGTTATTTGAGCAACATCATTTGTTGTTGTACACTATCCACCACAGTAGCTACTCTAGTTAAGACCATTCTCTCAACATGATCACAAGGTGTCTCTACTTTGAGCAAGATGCACATATATCTATATTATGTTGTACATGGATCATAAAAAATTGGGAAATAAATTTTCCAAGAAATTAGAAGAAGAATCAAAGGCTTTGATAAAAAAATTGTGTGACTAAGCAATGTCGTTTCATGCTTGCTATAGAAGATAAAATTGAAGTAATTTTATAAATAATTTTAAGTATTCAATGCATGTAGTTGTAGACACCAAAACAGCACCAATCCGATTATGTGACTGCAAACACTGATCGCTTTGACACACACAGCCCCCAGGGCAGCCCTCAGAGGTTAAACAGTGGTCCTAACCACTTTTACAACAATTTTGGAAGGTCAAAAATCAATTTGGCACCTTCAGGCACTTTGCTCAGTATCCGTCCCACCCTGGGACGAATTCAAAATGGGATTCGCCCCACCCAGGGACGAATTCTGAATTCGCTCTAGGGTAGGACGAATTCCAGGTTCAACGGGCAAAAAGAAAAATCTTGACAAGTGGCAGCTAAGGACAGTCCATTAATGCCTCCTGCCTTGCATGCGCGTGTAGGTGAGCAGATTGAACGTTAGAGGACTGTCACAAGGGCAGTCATGGAAGCCCAAGTCAGGGAGGAGTCTCCTCCCTCATGGGAAGGCATGGCTGCCACATGGCGCCCATGCATGCCCATCCAAAGAGACCCCCTGGGTCTATAAAATGGTGAGCTTTCTCACCCAAAAGAGGACAGGTTGGAAGCATTTTTAAGCAACGAAGTGCTGCCAAATTGATACCACGCTTTACCTTTGATTCACCTCTTCCACATCCTTGATCTCTTTCGCAAGGGAGGTCATTGGGTGGTTATTGGAAGTGTGAATCCGGATCCAAAACCCGACACTTGACCACATTGATCTACCAATTCACCGACAACACATTACAAGATATTTTGGGCCCATCCCAAGTGGATTGGTGCCAAAATCAGGTTCCAACGGTGGGCGGCCCGCTCGGGCGCCCCGCACTGATGCGAGCCTAATCTTCTTTTTTAAGAACGATTGGGAATTCATGGCAGATTGTTCTTTTTGTCATTTTTTTATTTTGCATTCCATATTATGCTGCTTAAATAGCTTGTAATTCCGATTTCATAATGCTTTGATCAAATCTTATCATGTTTTATCGCTTTTGTTGTCCTCACTAACTTGCAGGTAGCAAGCATCAAATTCCCATTGATGGAGGCCAAATTGGGGAAATCTGACCATCTGGGTCTTCCCAAAATGCCTCCAATTAGCTAACCCCAAGTTTGTAGGTCTTTTGGAGCTCCCTAGATGCGACATTTGGGGTAGTATCACTTCGACGCTTTGTCGCAGGCGAATTCGTCCTACCCTGGGATGAATTACAATCGAATCCATCCCGCCCAGGAGCGAATTCAAATCGGTGGTGAATTTTCTGACTATTCTGATTGTAGTGACCTTCTGGTGATGTTCCCTTGTTTCTGTGAAATTTGTAGATTATTTTGATTCAGTTCATTTATCCTTTTATTCAGTTTCATGCATGCATCCTTCATTGTTTTTAGAGAACAAACGTTTCATCTTTGCAACAGGTGCTACTAATGATTTTGTTGTTTCTTTGAATGCAGGAGGAGCAGCAAGGATCAAAGATTCATTCACACCAATGGCGGCAACACTTTGGCCCGCCCATTTTACATGTGGGCACGCGGAAGGAGGATCACTAGTCACTATTGTAACCAAAACATGTTAACGCTCCTAGCCCCTGAAAATGCGGGAGACATCTTTGTAACCGATATTGAGAGAGTATAAATAAAAAGGGTTGTGCTTTCTATACTTCTTTCATTTCATCTCAATTCGTCTCTTTTCCCTATTTCATGCATTTCAAATTTCTAGGATTAAAGCGTTACATTTCATTTTGCATTGCATAGCTTTAGTGTTTCTTTTCAACTTCCAGAATCTCATGCTTTCAGTGGCGATCATGGTGGGACTCTGTCCCCTAATTTTTGAGATCAAGAAACTGATCAAAATTTGTGTTTTCTTGCTTACAGGTGCCATTTTTTGAACTCTGACTGTTGTTCGTTCCAGCCTGTGGCGAATACAGTACTGGAATTCGTCTGACCCTGGGACGAATTCGAATTCGTCTCAGACTGGGATGAATTCTGTTCTGGTATTCGTCTCACCCAGAGACGAATTTCTGTCTATGCAGTTTTAGAGCCGAGAATCAGAAACATCCTTTTGGGCAGAGAAGAGGTAGGGGTTTTTAACAAGCCTCTGTCAAATTTTTGTTTTCTATTTTCTGATTTTCAGTTTTTGTATGGCTTAGGGAAAGTTTCCTTTTTGTTTGCCTGTTTCATTTTTTTAAATAAAAATGAACCCACACACATCACGTGGCATTTTTAAACCAAGGAGCTGGTCGTAAGACCCCAGCCCTTGATCAAGACCAACGGTGGGTTCATCACCACCTTGGCTTGAATTTTGCATTCATTTACCCCGATTGTCACTGTTGTTAGACGTAAATCCTGATGAAAGTTGACCGAGTGTCGTTGGGGTGATTCCCAACATGCGAGGATAAGTCTTCTATGGTAGGTGTCATAAATAGGGCAATCCCCCTTCCGTACCGCCTATGTTCCACGTACCATCTGCTCTCACGTACCTATAGTTTCCCTCACGTAAGGGCGGGTATATAGAGAGGTTGGTATATCGGCCTGGCAATGGTATATCGAAGGGGCGACCAATTTTGGGAGCCATAAGAGCCTTCATTTTGCATTTAAATGTTCTTTACAAAAACCTCAAAAACAACAAAAAAACACACTAAACCAGTTTTAGGACACACTTTCAACCTTTAAACGAGATAATCACCATTTGTGTATGTGTGTGTTCTTTTCTGTTTAAGTGTAGCATAAAAAATCATAAAAGAGATAAAAATCTGCTTAGCTTGTAGAAGAGCACCACCATGGTGTACACCCGTAGCCAAGCCCAATCAAGGGCAGAAGCTACGAAAAGTGTACAAGGAGCGGGCACAAGTCACCTCCGCTTTAGCCCTAAGGACTTGGCCATACCGCCTTGGCGGTCTGACCCACAAGAGAGTCCACATCATTCCATGTCAAGGTGGAATTATAGGGACACCCCTCTGGGGGACACGCCCGTTCATCACAGCCCCTTTCGGGAAGAATCTTTACACGTGGCACTCAACGTAGATAGAAGAGCTCCCTTAGAAGCTAGATATGAGTGGCCACCACGCGATGAAGCGCTAGAGAGGCATAGTGTCCATGAGGAGAGGCCACATGACTATGGCATCTCTCCTTTGCCTCCCATCACTGTTAGAACCAATAGACAAACCCTAGAGCGCAGGGCTCTCCAAACAGGGCAAGCTAACTCCGCCCACCCCTTTCACACCTACGAAAGGGAGTACGAGGAAGACCATCACATTCCTCGAGAGCAATATATAGCATGGGAGCCTTGCGCTTCCGCACCTGCTAGATACCATGGTCACCCACTGAGGCCAGAGCCTCGGGTAAATGCCACCAACCTCGATAGAGGGAAGCAACCCATTGAGATCTCGGATCATCATGACCGAGGCAAATGCATAGGAGAGGCATTCAGGCCTCCTAGGCCCAAGATGGTAGACCAAATTGACCTGGCAGTCGCTAGACATGCCACCCACCAAGCCCAGATCATGCGGCTTGAGCAAGATCAATAGTAGCTAGAGCGTCTATACCACCTTAGCAAGGAGCGCATTCAGTGCCAAATAGATGAGCTACTTTATAACCTACCTGAGAGGGTTCCAACCCCTCACACCCAAAGAGTGGAACCATATGAGAGGCATAATCCCTTGGTGCGGGATAGGTCTCCATGACCTCATCAAGTTTTGCCTCCGAGACCCCATAGACCTGAGAGGGAGGCCACTCCCCGAAACAATGATGGGTACCCTCCGCGGGGACCCACTCAGGGTCATAGGTCTCACCTAGAGACTCCTCAGGAAGTTTATGAGGAGTATGAACAAGAAGTAGAGCGGGCTGAAATGCCCTACCAAGGTGGAGGGGTTGCTATCCAGCCACCCCCCCATAGGCCTCAAGTCTCCCACAACCCACAATGGGAGCAAACTAAAGAGGAAGAGATTAAATCTTTCGATGCATACAAAGCGTTGTTAGAGCATTTGGAGTCTATGGAAACCAAAGCTTCTGGGCCCCAAAAGCCCATGTTATGCCAACTCCGTAGTCACCCTGTGCATCCGTCAGTGCCTGCACCTCCTTACCCCGAACACTTCAAGCTGCCTCAGTTGGCAGTCTTTAAGGGTGAAGAGGATGCCCAAGAGCATGTGACAAGATTCCTGAGCCAATGCTTTGGCATTCAGGATAATGATGCATTGTTGCTAAGGACATTTATAACCACATTCATGGGCCCTACCTCGGATTGGTTCACCCAGTTGTCGAAGCACAACATCAATAACTTGGATCAATTAGTGGATGCGTTCCTTGAACGCTTCACCTTCAACACCAAGAAGAAGGCGTCACTGAGTGACCTGGCCAGCCTCAAGCAATATGAGGAGGAGACCATGGCGGCCTATGGGAATCGATGGAGGACTCTGCTTTCCAAGCTACCCTACCTTCCCCCTATGTCCGACCTTACACAAATGTTCTCATGAAGTTGTTTGAGATCGATCTCTGTGCTATTGCAGCTACAGCAATATGCCACCTTAGAAGAAGCTCTGGCGCAAGCCAAAATTATCGAAGAGATCAAAATACAGGATGGCAAAATTGCCAAACCTAAGAAGAAAGAGTGGAACAAGAACACAAAGATAGGGACTACGCAACAAAAACCCGCTACGGTTAATCAAGTTGCTATAAATGTCCCTAAGCCTGCACAAGAAATACAGCCTCAAAAGGCTAATTATCAGGCAGTGCCTCCTAACAATTATGAAAGAGAAAATAAAAAATAGGAGCAAAATCAGCAGCGTCGCCCTAAGCGATAGTACACCCCTTATACGGAGTCTAGGGACTCCCTATTTGACCGCTTGTCAACGGTGAACTTGATCACCCTTCCAGAGATTCAAACCATAGATCCTAATGCTCCCAAGCCTAAGGGATACAGAGAGGACTTGTATTGTAGGTTCCACAGGCGAAGGGGACATGACCTGAATGCATGTTGGAAGTTCAAAGGATTGATACAAGACCTGATTGACAATAAGACATTGGCAGTGGACAACCCCATAGCGCCAAACAACCAGTAGATGGGGGTTTTCAAGGACCCCTTGCCTGCCCATGAGGCACAAGCAAAACCCCTTCAGGTCAATGAGGTGCAATAGAATTTCCCCATGCAAGGGTATGTGGGAATGATAAGCATAGTGACTAGGAACAAGAAATACCCAGGAGTTGCCCTCGAGGCAGCCACAAGAGAGGTTCCATCGACGTCACAACCTCAACAACACCCTATGCAGTTACCTCCGCCTAGACCCACGGCCATGATACGGACCAAACTCACGTAGAGTTTGCGGACCACGTCGGCTAGGCTCTCCATATATGAGCTTATACAACAATCAGCACCCCATCGGGAGGCTCTCATGGAGATTTTGAAAGCCATCGAGTTGCAGCCCCACGAAGCGAATTCCTTCAATAACTTCATGGGACATGTAAAATGATGCACGAAGCCAATCATTACCTTTCGAGAAGATGAAGTTAAATCAGTGTCTGATGACATGGCAGATCCACCCCTGCACGTTATCGCATGGGTCAACGGGATCCCGTATAAGAGGGTGTTGATAGACACTGGCTCATCCAGTAACATCATTACTACAGCAACATTGAAACATCTAAAGTTGCCAGCCTCTCACATCACGGCTTCCACTTACACACTACGAGCATTCAATGATGCGATATGCTCGATAGTTGGCACAATTGTTCTACCCGTTCAGGTAGGACAAAAGATGATACCTACATTGTGCCATATTTTGGAAGGCGAGATGGCGTACAACATATTGCTAGGGCGGCCATGGATCAGGGACATGAAGTGTGTCCCTTCGATAGCTCACCAGTGTTTGAAGTATGCATTTGAAGGGGAAGTACATGTAGTCTCGATGGACTTAGAACCCTTCAAATATTGCAATGCGGTGCAGTTGATGCCGTAATCGACCCTCCCATCGACGCACTTGGATTTTTAGTTAAATCCATCTAGACAGGGTCCGATGCCGCAAGCACCACTGGTGACTAATCCATCAAAACCCCAGCCAGGTGCATCTTCATCGTCAGCTCCTTCACTACCAATGCCACCTATCATGGCTAAATAGAAGGACAAAGGGAAGCAAATCCTGGAAGAGGCTCAACCCCTGGAAGAGGCGCTGCCAACAATATCAACCATCTCAACCGAAGAGATACCTAGCACAATGGAAGTTGAGGCTCCTAGTCCACCCAACATGGAATGGACTCAGGAAGAGCTTCCGTTCCCTCCCTCTCAATCACCAACAATTACTGTTGAAATGGCCAGTACGGGCCTGGGGGAGTATCTAGTGTGGAATGTCGTAGCAACGACCATGCTAGAGTCAATGCAAGACATGGGGAGACCTCGCCTCCCCATCGGGACAATTGTTCCTTTAGGCTACCCACCAAACCAGACCAATTTTGTGTATGGGGGCCTTGACCATGGTGTTGAGCCATGCATGCAAAAGGACGAGGATGAAGAGCCTTTTGTAGAAGATGTCAACTATCTGTCTAACCCGAACTTCGCTCTGAGATATCTTGGCCAATGCAATTGGCATGGATACGGGCTAGGCAGGTATGAGCAAGGAGTGCATGTCCTTTGCCAACCAAGATACCAAATGCCTTATGACAAGTCGGGAGTAGGGTTCAACCACCCCCTGCCCTTGGACATCTTGGTGGAAAACATGCAAGGCCTAGGAATAGGCAACAAGGGTGGATTGGCATCAGATCCTTATGCCAACCCAAACACAACATATACATTGGGAGATTACCTCCCATGGTCAACAACCACCCTTGTTAACATCAATAACCCTTCTCCTTTGCTAGAGAGAGGTGAAAGTTTGGGAACTCACTTTCAAGGAAGGTATAAGCAGTGTCCAGAAGGATCTTCGGAGGATGAATCAGAATATGAACCAGTGTCATATGATCCCTTCGAATCCGATAGTGATCACTCACGAGAGATTCCCATGAATAACTATCAAGAGATCTTTTTGACTCTGTTCCCTCTAGAGGCTCCAATCGAGCCAGTGCCGCGTCAAGAGAATCAGGTCCCCCCACGGAGCGTGGAACAACCGCAATGGGACTAGATTAATTTGCTTGAACAAGATGAGCCTCATATGTCGCAAGCAATTGTCGGAGCCAATGAAGGTTTTTGGATCTCCGACAGTGATTCGAAAGATGAAACTGAGATGGCCTATCTCAACCACATGCGACAAATGCAACAACGATACCCCTTGGAGATTAATGACATATTTGCATAGATGGGCATAGTGCCAGGGCACGAGTGGTACGTAGACCCAGTAGGGTGGGATCAAGTGTTGGATCCGCTGCTCTGGGTACATGAAGAGCACCTTCCACTCCGAGACCCTAGGGTGATATCAGTGTCGAGGGTAGACCCTGTCCTCCTATTAGCACATAGGGCCGATCCATTCATGCCAGTACCTATAGAACCAGATCCAGAACATAGAGAACATCCAGAATGTTTGAGTCATCACACCCATGGTAATGGAGACCAAAATCATTTCATCCACATGATCTCCATTGACTTGACCGCACCCATCCGCAATCCGGCCGATCCAAGCATGGTCCTTGCATCTAGACATAGATGCCATTGACTGGGATCACGTCAATTCACCTCCATCCCCATCGTAGTATCGGCCTTTCGGTAAAATGCCTCATTTTACCCCAGGGACAACTCAGGATATCTTTCATGCTGAAGAGGAACCCGAGGTTCCCAACGTAGATTTAAACTCAGCAAATGATATCCATTTGATCCCAACTCCACATCAGTTGGAGGATGGATCCCACATGTCGGTCGAGGAGACGACTGACGTAGACATCGGCTTGGATCCAATGAATCCATAGATTATCAAGCTGGGGGTAAGCTTATCCCCTGAAGAGCAAGCCGACTACATTGCCCTTCTCAAAGAGAAGAAGGAGGTTTTTGCATGGTCATACAGAGACATGCCGGGGCTAGATCCATAGCTAGTCATGCATAATCTAACGCTTGATCCGACAATCAAGCCAGTTAAGCAAAAACTACGTAAGATGCACCCAACAGTGGCCTTGATGGTCAAAGATGAATTGCAAAAGCTGTTGGATGCACAGTTTGTCATCTGCATGGATTATCCGCCATGGCTGTCCAACATGGTGCCCATCAAAAATCCCGATGGGAGGATTCGCATATGCACTAATTTTTGAGATCTAAACAAAGCGAGTCCTAAGGATGATTTCCCCTTGCCAAGCATCGACGCGTTGGTAGACGCTACAGCAGGTCACGAAATGCTATCCCTCATGGATGGTTTCTCGGGATACAATCAGATTCGTATCAATCTCGAGGACCAACTAAAAATGGCGTTCACAATGCCTTGGGGGACATTTTGTTATAAGGTCATGCCCTTTGGCCTTAAAAATGCTGGCGCCACCTACCAACATGCCATGACGTACATCTTCCATGATTACATGCATAAAACTTTGGAAGATTACATGGATGATTTGTTGGCCAAGTCTCTTTTGCGCCCAGATCATCTCGATGACTTAAGCAAGATCCTCGATCGCCTCATGGAGCATAAAGTCAGACTGAATCCCAAGAAGTGCGTATTTGGCATCACATCTAGAAAACTCTTGGGTTTCATAGTCTCAAAGCGAGGCATCGAGGTGGACCCAAACAAAGTCAAGGCAATCCTTGAAATGGTTCCCCCAACTACCATTAAGCAGCTCAAAGTCTACAGGGAAAGGTCACATCAATTAAGCGCTTCATAGCACAGCTATCTGACAAGTGCCGACCCATGAACAAATTATTGCACAAGGGGGTAGCATTTCACTGGGATGACGAGTGCCAGTCAGCCTTTGATGACATCAAATGATACTTGGCTTCGCCACTAGTATTGGCACCACCTAGACCAGGAGTGTCATTCTACTTATACATCTCAGCTATCGAGGTGGCACTGGGCACCATGCTAGCCTAGAAGAATGAACTTCACAAAGAATAGGCTACTTACTATCTTAGCCGCACCCTGGTCGGTTATGAACTTAACTATGCATACGTCGAGAAACTCTGCTTGGCAGTGGTGTTTGCTACCAAAAAGCTATGCCACTACATGCTGAGCAACACTACGTATGTTGTGTCTAAGGAGAATCCATTGCGATACATGATGAGTCGTACTTATCATAGTAGTCGCACGACGAAATGGATCATGTTGTTGACAAAATTTGACATAGAGTTTATTGGACAGAAATCCATCAAAGGATAGGTCATAGCCGATCAACTAGCAGAGGCTCCTCTCGAAGATGATCAGCCTCTAGTCATAGAACTACCCGATGATGGGGTCTTCCATGTCTCAGAATCGCCAGATTCTGATGAGCTTGAGTCACAGGCTGACATAACCCTATTTTTTGATGGTTCTAAATGTGAGCAAGGTGGTGGCATGGGAATAGTATTCTTCACACCGTAGGGTGCTCCAATGCCCCTATCATTTAAATTAAATTTCCCATGCACCAACAATAATGCAGAGTATGAAGCCTTGCTCATAGGTCTTCAGACAACAATCACCATGAACATCAAATGACTAAACATCTTTGGTGATTCGTTGTTAATTGTCAATCAAGTCAAAGGGGTATTCCAATGCAAATGCCCAGTTCTGCAGGCTTATAAAGCCCTTGTGGACAAATTCTTGGCAAAACTTGAGTGGTATGACATCGAGGCACTCCCTCGATCATCGAATCATTTTGCGGACACAATGGCCTCCTTGGGGTCACTAATCCCGCAAGACCTTTCTGGTGATATGACAACCATTCAAGTCAAAACCCTATCACAATCCATGATGGAGCGTGCAAGCTCTGACTTGACGCCAGGAATCCACATGATCCAGATTGAACCATCCTCGGATAAGTTCTCTCGAATCCATGATCATCTGAAACATGCCAACTGGGGGTCCTTGTTCTCCCCTACTCCCATTAATAGCAACACAATGCTATTCTTACAAGTTCTCTCCCGCTCAACGTTTGCTAGGGATGAACTTCAAGAGGGATTGGTTGTTCATACCGTCGAGGCTTTCGATCAACAGGACTGGTATTTACCCATTAGAGACTACCTCAAGTTAGGTAATCTCCCGCTTGGATTGACGCATGCCGCAAAATGAGCATTCAAGCAGAAAGCGGCTAAGTATGTCTTGATAGGAGACATTTTGTACCATCGTAGCTATGAAGGAATCCTCCTTCATTGCTTGGACCAGCAAGAGTCCACTTGGGCAGTCGCCCAAGCGCACGATGGTACATGTGGTGGCCACTTCAGTGGTATGGCCATCGCAAAGCGCATTCTTCGCATGGGCTATTATTGGCCATCTTTAGAGCGAGATTGTTGCGCATATGTCAGGAAGTGCGTGAAGTGTCAACATCATGCCAATTTGATGCACGTACCTTCCCAGGCCTTGCAGACAGTCCAATCCGCTTGGCCATTTTCATAGTGGGGCTTCGATCTAATTGGAAAGATCTCCCCTACGTCGTCAGGCCATCACACGTTTATCATAATGGCCACAGAGTATTTCACCAAGTGGGTGGAAGCAGTTTCGCTTACCTCTACGACAGGACCCCGCATAGTGGAGTTCATTTTGCATAACATCATATGTCATTTTGGTATTCCATCCAAAATAGTCTCGGATAATGGGACGCCATTCAAGAACAAAGACGTGCGTGCTTTGACCACAAAGTACAAAATTTAGCATAGTTTTTTGACACCCTATTATCCGTAGGCAAATGGGCAAGCAGAGGCATCAAACAAAATGCTAGTTGCCATCCTTAAAAAGATGGTCATAGATAGTCATAAGGATTGGCACATCCAAATCCCACTTGCCCTGTGGGCTTATCGCACTAGCATTCGGATGCCCACTGGGGCAACTCCATTTTCGCTCGTGTATGGCTCCGAGGCAGTCATGCCTCTCGAGTTGGAAATTCCTTCCCTACGCATATCAATGCAAGAGTTCATCGATGATGACGCTATGCGATAGGCCCGGTTAGACCAGCTTACGTTGCTTGATGAACGATGCGTTAATGCTCTCGAGCATTTACGTATCTATCAAGAGCGACTTAAGAAAGCTTACAACATGAAAGTTCACCTGAGGGACTTTCGGGTTGGTGATTTGGTCTTGAAGGAAAACCAACAGAACTCTAGTTTGCCATCCCACCTAAGGGACAAGTTCATGGCAAATTGGTTAGGTCCATATGTAATTGATAGCAAAATAGGACCTAGGACATACCGGCTAGCCTCTCTTGATGGAATCAAGGAAACAGAACCCTTGAACATCAGTCATTTGTGACCATTCCATATCTAAGAGAGCCATATCCCAAAATGCTCCAAGGATTCCTATAATCGCTTGGTCAATCCCAAAATGCTCCAAGGATTCCTATAATCGCTTGGTCAATCCCAAAATGCTCCAAGGATTCCTATAATCGCTTGGTCAATCCCAAAATGCTCCAAGGATTCCTATAATCGCTTGGTCAATCCCAAAATGCTCCAAGGATTCCTATAATCGCTTGGTCAATCCTAAAATGCTCCAAGGATTCCTATAATCGCTTGGTCAATCCCAAAATGCTCCAAGGATTCCTATAATCGCTTGGTCAATCCCAAAATGCTCCAAGGATTCCCACAATCGCTTGGTCAAAAATAAGAAAATTCAAAAATCATCAAAAACAACAAAAATTTGCATCTCATTTCCAGGCATGCTCAAATTCATCAATAAAAAGCTCTTCTCGCATCTCATCTTCATATTCACAAAAATCAATCCATCAAAAATACAAAAATATGTAGCTGCATTAAGCATCACACCCATACATTGCATATTTGTGGTCGTACAGGTCAAAGGCACCATAGACTGTAATTACTCTGCTAGTCCATCTTGTTCCACATTTTTCCATTTTATAAGCAGTCCAAAAAAAAAAAAAACGCCATTCACTGCTTTTTACCACACTAGAGTCAGTGGTCTTCTAATGTATCAAGAGTTTTCATCTTTCAGTCATCATTTTGCTTTCTAGCCACGTACTGTACCAAGTCAAACAGATTTTACGAAGGTAGAGTTCTACTTGGATCACACCTTGTTACGTAGCATCCCAACACAAATTAAAACACATAAAAATTCCCAAGTTGTGTGAACGAAAGATGAAACCTGCACAGTAATCCAGGTCACCATAAGCGAAACGGTTATCTTGCTCATCCCCCTATGCGAATGACCCCAAGAATGCTGAGAGTTGGCAAAAGGACAAGCATCTTCCCTACCCAATTCCCCAAGAATCCCAAGTTCTCAAAAAGTTGCAAACATCAAAATTTTGCAAAAAGTCAAAACTCCAAAAATTTGACATCACCACCAGAGTGCATACATCAAAAAGGCACATACAATAGTGATTCTTATCACTCAAAATTCCAATCCCTTGCTCAAAAGAAAAATATATAAAAATAAATAATGATTTTTATCACTACAAACGAGCAAGTATCCCAATACAATTGAAGAAAAGAAGGGAGTCGAACTTGAATCCCTGGAACTCTCAGCATTCCGATAGGTCATGAGGCAAACCTCAGTATCGGTTTGGTGGATAGCCTATCGGTCATTGGCGGTAAACCTCCCGCATGACGATATATCTATCACATTAACTCGTGTACAGATCAATGTTTGCATGTGGATGAGCTAGCTTATGGTATCCTAGATAGCACCGTAGATTAATCTGACTAAATACAACAAAGGAGTTAGTGGAGCTAATTAGGTGATCCTAAGTACAGGTTTGGTTGACAGCCTATCTGGCACTGGCGGTATCCTGACAAATACCACATAAATGAACTCAATTGCACACACAGGGATGTGAAATAGCTTGGTCAAAGACAAGTCCGATTCATACCTTGTTCAAAAGTCTTGTAAGATAAAGTACAATCATGGCTAGTGAGTTAAAACCGTCTGAGTCTCAGAAAACCTTAGCTACATTTCTAAACCAACTGCGCTACTTTTCATCCTCACATTACCATCAAAAAATACAAAAAACCACATGTATACATGCAAAGTCATTTACCACAACAATCACCTAAAAACAAAATCACAAAGTCCTAAATAGTCTATGGTGCCCTAACCAAACAACACAAATTCATTTCATCCATTACATTTTGCATATCACATATACATCAAAAACATTTGCATTCATCATAACATATGCATCCATCAAAATAAATTAACATGCATACATCCATACTCATCACTCATCATACATAAAATCAAATCATCAACAAAATAAAGTCATCTATATATATCATAACAAAAATGCTCGTAGGCTACAATGAACCGGTCATCTGACCCCGCACAATCCAAAAGCTCAAAAACCCCCAAGCCTAGGGCATCGGCCACCATGATCACGTAGGATCGGTGCGACGGGAACTACCCCCATGGTGTGGGTCCTATGGGACCCCTCAGGGCGGCTACTACTAGCCCCCACATCATGCCTGCTACCCCCTCCCTCATCTAGTCGCCTGCGATGAGATGATGCTGACTTCTCAGTATCACTGCCCCTCATTCGGTATGACGATCCACCTCCCGAGGGCTCAGGTATTCACCCACCAAGGTGGATAATCTCTCCCTCCATCTCCAACCGATGTCATCACCAATCTGATTCCCATCGATCCCACTCTGCCTCCCATCGATGGTAGTAAGATACTACATCATCGTGCTACATCAAAACCCTATCCCTCTCTACCAACTGCATCCGTAGGAGATCCCTCTCCCATGCAGCATCAGTATCCCCCTCCTATCGGTGAGATGCCACCCATGCACTCTCCCACTCTGCCAACTGAGTTCGTAAGAGATCTCTCTCCTGCAAAGCCTCTCCCAGCTCCTCATCGTGCCTCCATAGCAGGTCCTCCAATCATGCTATCTCAGCATTGAGCCTCGCCTCCACCTCCTCCGAACCTGCTTGAGGCATAGGCAAATCTGGGACAGCATCCTACTCTAGCTCCCACTGCTCCATGATGTCCTACATCTCCAGCTGATCTGGAACCCCCAAATCCACATCCTCATCCTCCACCTCCACCATGTCTGCATCCTCCCAAGGAGCTCCCTAATCATCTCCTGGTGCCTCGACACCCTCCCCGCCCACCCTTGCCGCCTCCGTGCCTCCCAGTGGCCCCTCTCCCCGCCATCACCGTAGTACCCACCATTGGTCGTACTCTATGGTAGTCCCGATGTCATCCACGTCCGGGACATCGATCACCGCATCTGAATCCTCGCCTAGCAACATGATGACCGGTCGGTCCAGAGTTCTCTCATCCCCCCGACGTCGATAGACCATGGGCTCACCAGGAAACCCCTGGCGCACCCCAAACTATCATGTCACCCGACTGTAGGGGAAGAACTCATGCTCGGTCCCATGCCACCCAATCAGCCATCGCTCTCTGCGTACCCGTCGGAGCCACTCTCCAGCCTCCGACCAGGCTAGACAGTCCCGATAGGGGCGCCAGAGCACCTCCCCTGGAGTAAGCCGAGAGAAGGCATCGACATAGTGCCCTACGACACCTGCCCACCATCGACTCTATCCCTGCTCCCTAGACCGCCACCATAGAACCGCATAGCCTATCTCCCTATCCTCCATCTCCGCCCGAGTCATCCATGGTAACCCGGCTGGCCTCTCCACTGCTATGTGCTGCCAAGCCCAACTCTACAATAGATAGCTGCAGCTAATCCCCTTTCGCTGTCGACAGCGGACCTCGTACAACTCCCCATAGAGCTGTGCCAACAGCGTCTGTCCCCATCTCATGATTAGCGGTGCCTCTGTCGGGCACTCTACCAACCGCCAAACCAAATCCAGCAGGTTCCATGGGAACCTCATGCCTGACGAGTCAGGTAACAACATGTTGGAAATGAGGCCCATAAGGAATGCGTGCCTCACTCCCAACACCCCCCTCTCCAGCCACCATCGGACCAAAATCTCGCCAATCTGGCAGTCACCCTCTACCCTCTCCACTGGATCCTCCACACCCAGCTCCTCCCCATGCCCGAAGCATCGCATCAGTACAGTTGTCTGCTGATCACGCGGCAACGTCCTGATCGGCAGTCCATCTATCAAAATCCGTAGAAGCTGATAGATATCCTCCAAGGTCACGGTCATCTCCCTTGTTGGGAGATGGAAGGTGTTGGTCCAGGGATCCCATAGATTGATCAGGGCCATCAAATAAGCCCGATCCCCGACCACAAGCTCCAGTCGAGCCACCTGCTTGAGCCCAAGGGCATCAAGCCACTCCCAGTCAGCCACAGTTAGCGCCCCCCATGCTTCAGTAAAAGCAGTGGGTACACGGTACCGGCTCTTAACAACCTGCAAAAGAAAACAATTCAAAAACATTAAAATCATGAAAAAAAAATTGTACAACAATAACATGAATATACAACATTGCCTACCAATGTACAACTAAAAACAAAACAAAAATTCAAACAAAATTAATTTGTCAGTCCTAGGGTTTCTAATCCTAACTGATAAATTTAAAAAAAAACAAAAATTAATTTGTCAGTCCTAGGGTTTCTAATCCTAACTGATAAATTTAAAAACAAAACAAAAATTCAAAAAAATTAATTTGTCAGTCCTAGGGTTTCTAATCCTAACTGATAAATTTAAAAACAAAACAAAAATTCAAAAAAAAAATTAATTTGTCAGCCCTAGGGTTTTTAAACTCTAAACTGATTAATTAACAAAAATACAAATATTTTGTCAGTCCTATTGTCAGTCGTTAGGATTTCTGTATTTTAAGTTTAAAAAGTCTACACAAACAAAATAAAATTAAAATAATAGTTTTAAACCTAGGGTTTTAACCTACGTTTTAAAACTGACCAGCTCAACCTAAGAACTAGGGTTTTACGTTCCGTTTATCCTAGGGTTTTAGTTATAAGCAAAATAACAATTCTTTACCTAGGTTTTCACTACGTTTGTCATTTAGTTGTACACTAAGTCTTGGTTGTGTTCAGCTCAGTTTCGTGGTTTCAGTTTTAAAATTTTGAAAAACATCATCACAAAGAAAATTAAACAAAACACTTGCAGTTTTAAATAAAAGTAATAACACTAGGGAGCACTTACTGGTCTCGCTTCGGCTCCGCCGCTCGATCCGGTTTGTGCACTCATGATGTCAGGAGAAATTCGGTAGTGCTTCGCTTCACAGAATTAACCTCCTCCTCCCCAAAGCTCCAAATCGCAAGAAAATTCAGATGCAAATGAGCCCAAACCCTAGTTTTGGCCTTTAAATAGGCCTTTTGAGCTTATATTCGTTCCTCCCTAGGATGAGCACTCGGTTAGCGCTCGTCCCACCTTGGGACGAATTCTAAGTGGTATTCGTCCCACCCTGGGATGAATTCAGGGCAAAAATTTCAAAAAACAACAAAAATTGAACAAAAATGCACTAAAACAGCTAATAAACTTGCCCGATGAGAGTGCTGTTGCACTTGACATCCCGGGCATGCAAAATAGACGTTGGGGTCACAAATTGTCACTATCCTACTCCCTAAGAAGGCTACCTTAGCCGGACCGCTCCACGGGAGGACGGATTTTTGCCAATTTTAGCTCCAAAAAGCGTCGCAAAAAGGGTTACCACCCACCAAAAATAGGTCTAAATGTCGGAAAACTGCACATGCTTAATGCTAAACCATCTAAGGGCACCCTTGCACAAGTCATCTTGGGTCAAGCGACTCGTCGCTTTTCTCATGAAGGTCATTCCCTCATCGATTCGTCGCTTGAGGGGGTAGTCACACTTAGTCACCAATCAGCAAACACACACCCAATTAAGGAAAACGGCATGCATTCAAAGAATCATTGACAAAGACAATTACGCTCCTGCTTGGGGCAGTAAACAAGCAATAATCACAATCTGATCAAATCACTTGGCATTTCATGAATCATGAACTCAAGGTTCTCACAGACAAAAGGTTGCGCCCTTTGCCTATTCATTACTGATCAATGTCCAAGGTCAAGTAACACCTCACCGAAAAAGGTTAACACTTGAATTGAGTGCCTTCACTCGTCAGAAGCAAGGATTCAAGAATGCATGCCCTTTCCATGCTTGGGGCATCAAAAGTTGGTTAGGTTACCAAGAAATCCTAATCATTAGTGCTTTGGTTATCTATTTTTGCTCAGCACTGCGTCACCCGCAGCGCTTTCCAAAAAGGGGCATCTGTAGACACCAAAACAACACCAATCCGATTATGTGACTGCAAACACTGATCGCTTTGACACACACAGCCCCCAGGGCAGCCCTCAGAGGTTAAACAATGGTCCTAACCACTTTTACAGCAATTTTGGAAGGTCAAAAATCAATTTGGCACCTTCAGGCACTTTGCTCAGTATCCGTCCCACCCTGGGACGAATTCAAAATGGGATTCGCCCCACCCAAGGATGAATTCTGAATTCGCTCCGGGGTAGGACGAATTCCAGGTTCAATGGGCAAAAAGAGAAATTGCACCAAATGGCAGCTAAGGACAGTCAATTAATGCCTCCTGCCTTGCATGCGTGTGTAGGTGAGCAGATTGAACGTTAGAGGACTGTCACAAGGGCAGTCATGGAAGCCCAAGTTCGGGAGGAGTCTCCTCCCTCTTGGGAAGGCATGGCCGCCACATGGCGCCCATGCATGCCCATCCAAAGAGACCCCTTGGGTCTATAAAATGGTGAGCTTTCTCACCCAAAAGAGGACAAGGTTGGAAGCATTTTTAAGCAACGAAGTGCTGCCAAATTGATACCACGCTTTACCTTTGATTCACCTCTTCCACATCCTTGATCTCTTTCACAAGGGAGGTCATTGGGTGGTTATTGGAAGTGTGAATCCGGATCCAAAACCCGACACTTGACCACATCGATCTACCAATTCACCGACAACACATTACAAGAGATTTTGGGCCCATCCCAAGTGGATTGGTGCCGAAATCAGGTTCCAACGGTGGGCGGCCCGCTCGGGTGCCCCGCATTGCTGCGAGCCTAATCTTATTTTTTAAGAATGATTGGGAATTCATGGCAGATTGTTCTTTTTGTCATTTTTTATTTTGCATTCCATCTTATGCTGCTTAAATAGCTTGTAATTCCGATTTCATAATGCTTTGATCAAATCTTATCATGTTTTATCGCTTTTGTTGTCCTCACTAACTTGCAGGTAGCAACATCAAATTCCCATTGATGGAGGCCAAATTGGGGAAATCTCGACCATCTGGGTCTTCCCAAAATGCCCCCAATTAGCTAACCCCTAAGTTTGCAGGTCTTTTGGAGCTCCCTAGACGCGACATTTTGGGCAGTATCACTTCGGCGCTTTGTCGCAGGCGAATTCGTCCTACCTCGGGACGAATTACAGTCGA
Source organism: Wollemia nobilis (assembly GCA_028583015.1). Lineage (NCBI taxonomy): Eukaryota > Viridiplantae > Streptophyta > Pinopsida > Araucariales > Araucariaceae > Wollemia > Wollemia nobilis. Next base: position 21,973 of record JAQPPZ010011161.1, on the reverse strand, counting down.
ATCCGTCCCGCCCAGGAGCGAATTCAAATCGGTGGAGAATTTCCTGACTGTTTTGATGTGCAGTGGCCTTCTTGGTGATGTTCCCTTGTCTTCTCGTCAAATTTGCAGATCTATTTTGATTCGGTTCATTTATCCTATAATCAATCTTTTGCATGCATCCTTCATTGTTTTTAGAGAACAAACGTTTCATCTTTGCAACAGGTGCTACTAACGATTTTGTTGTTTCTTTGAATGCAGGAGGAGCAGCAAGGATCAAAGATTCATTCACACCAGCGGTGGCAACACTTTGGCCCGCCCATTTTGCATGTGGGCACGCGGAAGGAGGATCACTAGTCACTATTGTAACCAAAACATGTTAACGCTCCTAGCCCCTGAAAAGGCGGGAGACGTCTTTGTAACCGATATTGAGAGAGTATAAATAAAAAGGGTTGTGCTTTCTATACTTCTTTCATTTCGTCTCAATTCGTCTCTTTTCCCTATTTCATGCATTTCAAATTTCTAGGATTAAAGCGTTACATTTCGTTTTGCATTGCATAGCTTTAGTGTTTCTTTTCAACTTTCGAAATCTCGTGCTTTCAATAGTTATATTTTATGTGTGTGTGTGTGTGTGTGTGTGTGTGTGTATTCTATATCCTTATGTCTACCTATCCCATATTATATCACCTTGACCCTTACCCAACCTTCCCACTTTTTAATTTATTATTATAGTTGGGCTTGTGCTCATGTTTCCTTGCTTACAACATGTAGTGTATTCCTAGGACTAGCTAAATTTAAGCAAAAATATATCTTTATTTTGATACTTTAACATATTTGAAAGTTTATCAAGTGGATTTTATAAGGGTACTTTTCTCAATAGTGGCCTTTAGGAGGAGATTTACACATAATAGTTGCTCAGATTCATTTCTGATAGACCCATCACATTTGGTATGGATTTGATCTTTTGTAAGAATCACACATTTCTTCCCCAAATTTGGATGGTTAACTAATATATCCTATTCATAATTCAAAACTTTACCAATTTTTAGATCAAAATTGCATAGGTGTTATCATACATGTTCTATTAATGTGAAGGAAACTTTCAAGAGGGGCACACTTATGATATGAACATTGTGAAAGTTTTGGATTTTTGTTTCACAATAAGCATCCTAATCAAGGTTATCATAGTCCATAACTAACATGTTAGTGTTTATAATTTTTGATAGGCTAGAATAGATTAAAGAAGCCAACATTAGGTATTTTGTATTTTTGTGTTTCCACCTATCTCTAATTCAAGGTAGGGATAAAAATCAAGCATTTAATGGAGCATAATGAAAGATCATTAAATCATTTAGAGGAGTGGATATCATAAAATTAAAAAACCAAGGAAAGGATCAAATTAATTTCAACTATTTAGTACAAATATCTCTTTGTTTTAATTTAGTCATGTTTTTAGTATTACAAGTATTCCATATATATAGTTACGTTTTATGTGTGCATATATTCTACATATTTACATCTACCTATCCCTAATTATATCACCTTGAACCTGACTCAACCTTTCCACTTCTTACTTTATTACTTTTTTTTTAAAGTTGGGCTTGTGCTAATATTTCCTTTCTTACAATATGTAGTGTATTCCTAGGAAAAGCCAAATGTAAGTAAAAAGGTATCTTTACTTTGATGCTTCAACACATTGGAAAGTATATCACATGGATTTGATAAGAGTACTTCTCTTAATAGGGTCCTTTAGGAGGATATTTAAATGTAATAGTTGGTTAGATTCATTTAGGATGGATCCATACCACTGTTTTATAGGCTCAAAAAGTCTTTGTATGGAATTAATCTATGTCAAGAATCATGAAATATATTTTTTGACACATTGTTGTACTTTATGTTGATGATTTGGACATCATTGAAAGTTTAATTTACTTAATACATGAGATGATGGTAACGTTTGAGTACTCTTGTGAGATAATAAATCTATGCCACTACTTTATAACCATTTAGACAATTTAATATTTCCTAGGTATTTTGCTATTTTTAGAATCAATATTTCTTTGATATAGCATTATTTTCAATTGATTAGCTCTTACACATATCTCTTCTATTTAAGCTTCAAGCTAATTATATTATTCTTTTGGTTGGTATTATTTCCTTTTGGTCCTTATCAAGAGGCCTCTTTATCTCTACCACACTCCGTGGCACAACTTTTGCAATTAGTTTGTGTTTAAAATACATGTAGTTAACTACCCCATAATAATTACTAGAAGGGTTCTATGTACATTTTCTCTTAAATATCAAGGTTATAGTTCAAGTGGTTATCTATTATAGTGTACCTTCTACCATCATATTGAAATGATATTCAAAAGTAATTGTGTCAATGATATTGGCAATCCAAATTTTACTTTAGATTAATTGATCTCTTTATGATTTAGATCAGTTTTTCTATTTCTTAGGAATGTAATACCATATATCTATCTTGCATAAATATGAAATTTTATATTATTGTCCTCTTTAGAAATACTCTGATTTAATGTATAATTGAATAAATATATTATTTATAACCATAAATAAAAAATAAAACACACACACATGTGTCTACATACATTAATAAACATAAATATAAAATAGAAACGATCGCATCAAAGCTCACATTGAGTCCATATGAGATCGCTCCCCGTGTCCACGATCGCATCAAAGCTCACAGAAGGGCTCCCGACTCCAACAGTCATCAGAAATTCTTCGTCTCCCACATGAACAAGCATCTCAGGATCTAGTTGTAAAAATGTAGTATATTTTCCTGAGCCTGCCTTAGCCGTTGCTTGCTGCTGCTTTTGCTTCTGCTTAACCATTGTGTCTATATTCTGGACTCGTTTCTTACTTCTAAGCACCACAGACTAGAATCGCTCGCTAAAGCTCAACTCTCTCTCGTGCTCTCCTTCTCTCCCTCCCCATCTACGTGTCAAATTCACCCTCATCAGTGCCAGCTTTACGTTTGGCTAAGTATTAAATAGTCTGTCAGAGGAAGACGCTATGCCCGAAATAGTGATTGAAAGCACGAGGATACGAAAACAAAAAGGAATATGCCACAAGAAAAGAACAAGAAATAAAGTATGCAAATTGACACAAGATAAAAGCAATACAAAATATGGTAATCTCTTTTATTGATACGCTTTACAAATTGTGTTACAATACGTCTCCTTCCTTTTTAGGGGATAGGAGAGTCAAATGTGTTTCTTGTCACAAGATCCATGGCTAATAATCCTTCTTCCGCGTGCCCACATGTAAGATGGGCGGACCAAAACGTCGTCGCCACTGTTGTACATGATTCTTTGCTCTTTCTTGCTCCTCTACTATCGGAAACCTACATTCAAAGAAACAAAAAATATTAGTAATACCTGCAGACCAAATGAAACATGTATTTCCCAAGGCCTACTGTTAGTAAAAGCATGAAAATAATAAAACGACTATCAGATGACCTCTGATTGACCTGAAACTTTGATAGAAGCATAAAAATATCATCAGAAGACCATTGCAAAAAGAACAGTCTAAAAATTCCTCACATATCTGTACTCGCTCCAGGGTGGGACGAATAGGACTATGAGAATTGGCCAAAAAGCACCATGTTCAATGTCCTGCTTAGGAAGCTCCAAAAGACCTACAAACTTGGGGTTAGCTAATTGGGGGTATTTTGGGAAGACCCAGATGCTCATATTTCTCCAATTTTACCTCTAGAACCCAGATTTTGAAGATGGTATCTGCAAGTTAGTGAAAGTGGGAAATAGCAATAACCTGGTCAAAAATGATCAAAATGACATGAAATTTGAACTGTAACCTATTTAACCTATCTAGATTCAGATGCAAAAGAAAAAAATAAGAAATATATCATGGATTTCTAATCATCCTGGGGTGGGGCGATTAGCACTGTGATAGTTTGGGGAGCGCCCAGGGGCAGGACGCCCACCGATTGGGGCACTGTTTTGGCACCAATCCACTTGGGATGGGTCCAAAACTGGTTATGGGGTGTTGTCGACAAATTTGGTGGATAGTTGTGGCCAGAAATTGGGTTTTGGGTATGGATTTGCACCTCCAATAGTCACCCAATAACCTCCCTTTCGAATGAGAGATTAAGGATGTAAAAGCACAAATCGCAGTTAGGTATGTAAATGGGCAGCACTTCGTTGCTCAAATGCTCCTTCTCTATATCTCTTTTGGGTGGGAAAACTCCCCAATTTATAGACCTTAGGGTCTCCTTGTTTGAATTGTGCATGCGAGGGCGCCACTTGAGTTAACTGTCCTATTTTCAAAGAAAAGCTAACTCCCTGATAAAAAAGCTTCTTGCATGAGGTTTCTAAAATAAAGACACTCATCACTGAAGTCTCTTGTCTTGAATAAAAGCTACTCCTCGCAATTGCATGGCCTGAAGCCTCAGTTAACTGGCGAAGTTACCGAGGTTTGACTTTTTTCCAGTCAAACTTGCTATTCGCCTCACCTTGGGGCGAATGCTAATATTCGTCCCTGGGTGGGACGAGTGCCAGTTTGTATTCGTCCCGAGGTGGGACGAGCAGAGAGCAAGGTGCCAAAAAGGTGCCAAATTGACCTATGACCTCTAAAACTACTTTTGGAAGTGGTTAGGACCACTTTTTAACCTCTGGGGGCTGCCCTTGGGGCTGTTTGTGTCAATGCGATCAGCGCTTGTTGTCACGTAATCGGATTGGTGCTATTTTGGTGTCTACAGATGCCCCTTTTTGGGAAGTGCTATGCAAGGTACAACGTCGAGCAAAAATAGATAACCAAAGCACTAATGATTAGGGTTTCTCAGTAACCTAACCAACTCTTGATGCCCCAAGTATGGAAAGGGCACGCATTCTTGAATCCTTGCTTCTGACGAGCTAAGGAACTAAATTCAAGTGTTAACCTGGTTCGGTGAGGTATTACTTGAACTTGGACATTGATCAGTCATGAATAGGCAAAGGGCGCAACCTTTTGTCTATGGGAACCTTGAGTTCATGATTCATGAATGCCAAGTGTTTGATCAGCTTGTGATAATTGCTTGTTTGCTGCCCCAAGCAAGGGCACGATTGTCTTTGTCAATGATCCTTTGAATGCGTGTCATTTCCATGATTGGGTATATTGTTGTTGATTGGCGACTAAGTGTGACTACCCCCTCAAGCGACGAATCGATGAGGGAGTGACCGACATGAGAAAAGCGATGAGTCACTTGACCCAAGATGACTTAGGTAAGGGGGCCTTCAGTTGTTTACCATTGAATGCGAAAGCAGTTTCTGAACATTCTGACCTATTTTTGGTGGGTTTTAACCCTTTTTGTGACGCATTTTGGAGCTGAAATTGACAAAAATTCGTCCTCCCTTGGAGCGGTCCAGCTATGGTAGCCTTCTTAGGGAGTAGGATAGTGAAAATTTGTAACCCCAATGTCTATTTTGGATGCCAAGAATGTCAGGCACAAAAGCGCCTTCGTTCGGCAATGTTATTGCTATTTTTGGATGGGTTTTGACCCGTTTTGGTGACGCCGTTTGGGGATGAAATTCTCGAAAATTCGGCTTCCCGTGGAGCGGTCCGGCTATGGTAGCCTTCTTAGGGAGTAGGATAGTGAGGATTTGTGACCCCGACATTAGTTTTGCATGCCCGGAATGTCCAGTGCAAAAGCATTCTGATCGGACACTTTTAGGGCTTGTTTTGGTGCATTTTTGTGCATTTTTTTGTTGTTTTTGAAATTTTTGCTCTATATTCGTCCCAGGGTGGGACGAATTCATGTTTAGTATTCATCCCAGGGTGGGACGAGTGCTAACCATAGTGCTCATCCTAGGGTGGAATGAGTACAGGCTCAAAAAGCCTATTTAAAGGCCAAAACTGAGTTTTGGGCTCATTTGCAATTGTTTTTCTGGGTGATTTGGAGCTCTGAAGAGGAGGAGGTCAATTCTGAGAAGCGAAGCGCTGCCAAAATTTTTCTACAACCATGAGTTCTCATACCAGATCGAGTGGTGGAGCCGAAGTGATACCAGTGAGTACTTGTCCTCTTTATTACTTTTTGGTGCAATTGAAAAATCGCATTCTTCTTGTCTTATGTTTTTTTTTTTTAATGATTTTATTGTGAAAAACCCTAGTCTATGAACACTTAATGGAAAACTGAATTTAACCCTAGTGAAAACACAGATCAAAAATTTAGTTGAAAACTGAACTTAGAAAGTTAGTTTGAAACAGAACTTACAAACTGCGTTGAACTTGAATGGAACCAAAATCTAAACTGTAAGTTAAAAAATGTAGGGTAAAACTAAGCGGAAAGCATAGCGTGAACCCTAGTTGACTGTTGTTTTTTTTTTTTTAATTAATCAGTTAAAGTTAAAAACCTTAGGTCTGACAAATTAATTTTTTTTTTTGAAGTTTTGTTGTGTTTTTGAATTTATCAGTTAGGATTAGAAACCCTAGGACTGACAAATAATTTTATTGAATTTTTGCTTTGTTTTTGGCTGTACAGTTTTAATGCATTATTGTATATACATGTTAGGATTGTATAGTTTTTCATTGTTGTTAATGTTTTTGTGTTGTTTTCTTTTGCAAGTTGTGAAGAGCCGGTACCGGGTGCCTACTATGTTTACTGAAGCACGTGCGGTGCTGACCTTGGCTGACTGGGATTGGCTTGATGCCCTTGGGCTCAAGCAGGTGACTCGCCTGGAGCCGATAGTCGGGGATCGGGCCTATCTGATGGCCCTGATAAATTTGTGGGATCCTCAGACTAATACCTTCCATCTCTTGACAGGAGAGATAATGGTGACCTTGGAGGATGTTTATCGAATTCTGTGAATTCCAATAGACAGATTTTCGATCCAGATGATGCCACGAGCTCGGAGGACAGCGATACTGATACGTTGTTTTGGGCATGGGGAAGAGTTGGGTGTGGAGAGCCTCATGGAGAATGCGGAGAGTGATTTCCAGATCAATGGCATACTGGTGCGATGGTGGCTAGAGAGGGGTGTGTTGGGAACGAGGAATGCATTACTCATGAGCCTCATTTCCAACATGTTGCTCCCTGACTCTTCTGGTGTGAGGTTCTCATGGAACCTGCTAGAGGTGGTATTCAGGTTGGTGGAGTGTCCGACAGATACTTCGATGATTATGAGATGGGGATAGACGCTATTGGCACAGCTCTATGATGAGATGTACGAGGTCCACTACTGGAAGTGGAAGGGGATCGGTTGCAGCTACTTGTTGCAGTGCTAGGCTTGGCAACACATAGTAGTGGAGAGGCCGACGGGGCTGCCCTGGATGACGCAGGCAGAGATGGCAGACCGAGAGATTGGATACGGGGTACTATGGCGGAGGTCGAAGGAGCAAGGACAGAGTCGACGATGGGCAGGTGTCGTAGGGCACTATGTCGATGCCTTTGCTCGGCTTACTCTTGGAGAGGTGTTCTGGCGCCCCTATCGGGACTGTCCAGCCTAGCCTGAGGCTGGAGAGTGGCTCCGATGGGTACGGAGGGGGCGATGGCTGATTGGGAGGCATGGGACAGAGCAAGAGTTCTTCCCATACGATCGGGTGACCCGACATTTCGAGGTGCGCTAGGGGATGCTTGGTGAGCCCGTAGTCTATCGACATCGGGGAGATGAGAGGATGTTGGACCGACCAGTCATTGTGCCACTTGGTGAGGATTCAGATACGGTGATTGACGTCCCAGATGTGGATGATGTCGGGACGACTACGGAGTATGAGCAGTGGTGGACTCTACGGTGATGGTGAGGCGAGGGGCCTCTAGGGGGTGCAGCAGCAGTAGCAGCAGGGGATGAGGGTATAGAGGTACCAGATGAGGGTTGGGGTGCTCCACGTGATGATGCAGACATGGTCGAGGTGGAGGATGTTGGAGGGGATTTTGGGGTACCGGACCAACCGGAGATGCAGGACGTCCCGGAGTAGTGGGAGCTAGAGTAGGCTGCTATCTCGGATTCACCTATGCCTCAGGCAGGTTCGGAGGAGGTGGAGGTGAGGCTCAACGCTGAGATAGCACGATTGGAGGACCTGCTACGGATGCGAGATGGGGAGCTGGGAGAGGCTTTGCAGGAGAGAGATCTCTTGCAGACTCAGTTGGCAGAGCGAGAGAGCGCATGGGCTACGTCTCACCGATAGGAGGGGGATACTGATGCTACATGGGAGAGGGATCTCCTACGGGTGCAGCTAGCACAACGCGATGATGTAGTAGCTTACTACCATCGATGGGAGGCAGAGTGGGGTCGACGAGAGGTAGATTGGGGTCGATGGGAGTTAGATTGGCGGTGATAGGAATCATATTGGTGGCGACATCAGCTGGAGATGGAGGGAGAGATTATCCACCTTGGTGGGTGAATACCTGAGCCTCCTGGAGGTGGCTCGTCGTATCAAATGAGAGACAGAAAGACTGAGTAGTTAGCATCATCCCACCGCAGGCGGCTAGATGAGGGAGGTGCTAGTGGGCATGATGCAGGGGCGAGCAGTAGTCGCCCTGAGAGGTCCCATAGGACCCACACTGCAGGGGGTAGTTCCCGTCGCACCGATCCTGCGTGATCATGGTGGCCGATGCCCTAGGCTTGGGGGTTTTGAGTTTTTGGGTTTTTGGTAGCGAGGTCCGAGGACCGGTTCATTGTAGCCTATGGGCATTTTTGTTATGATATATATATACATATGACTCTTTTTGGTGTTTATACATTTTTCATGATTTGTTTTTATGTACATGTTTTTACATTGATGTATGCATATGCGATTATGAATGCGATGATTCTAATTTGTATGATGTATGCATATGGAATGAATGTCATGAGTTGTTGATGTTTTGTCGATGCACCATAGACTGTACAAGATTTGACTGACTTGCTATATTAATGGGATGACTTTGTGGAATGACTGTGCATGGAAAACTTTGTTTTTGTATTTTGCATTTTTTTGAATGGTGGTGGACGGAATGAAATGGGACAATTGTTTGAAAATGTAGTTAAGATTTTCTGAGATTCAGATATTTTAACTAACTAGCCAAGACTGTATATTTATCTCACAAGAATTTTGAACAAGGTATAAATCTGACTTGAATTGAACCAAGTTATTTCACATCCCTGTGTGTGCAATTGAGTTCGTTTATGTGGTATTTGTCAGGATACCTCCAGTGCCAGATAGGCTATCAACCAAACCTGTACTGAGGATCACCTAATTAGCTCCACTAACTCCGTTGTTGTATTTAGCAAGATTAATCCATGTGACAATCTAAGGTACCATAAGCTAGCTCATCCACATGCAAACATTGGTCTATGCACATGCAAAGCTAATGTGACAGACATATCGTCATGCGGTTAGGATACCACCATTGCCAGGTAGGCTATCAACCAAACCCGTAATGAGGATCACCTAGATGGTTTTTCGAATGCTGAGAATTCCAGGGATTCAAGTTCAGGCTATGTGTATTGGCTCAATGGTTTGGATACTTGCTCGTCTATATAGTGATGAAAATCACTGTTTATTTTTCTTTTTGTTTTTCTTTTTGAGCAAGGATTTTGAATAGTGGTGAGAACCACTGTTATTTGATTTTGTATTTTGAGCTTTGTAAGGTTGAGCTTGTGAATGGCCTTGATCTTGTTGGCCTTGGGGATGACTACCCATCCTGTTTAGGGACGTGTAGTACGAATCCTTACGACTTTGGGAAACAAGGGGATAATGGAGATTATGAAGTAAGGGCATTGATCTTTTAGGCCTTGGGGATGACTACCCATCTTGGTTAGGGGCGTGTAGTACGAATCCTTACAACTTGGAGACCAAAGGTGAGTGGAGATGGTTGTGATGATGGTTTGTTGGAATTGTGTTTTTGAATAGCGTTGATCCTTTTAGGTCTTGGGGACGACTACCCATCCTTGGCAGGGACGTGTAGTACGAATCCTTACAACTTTGGGGACCAACTATGATTGGGATTTGTGGGAGTGGTGAAAACCACTGTTTATTATGGGGAATGGATAGGGAAGAGCTCGTCCTTTTGTCAATTCTCAGCATTCTGGAACCATTCGCACAGGGGGATGAACAGGCTAATATTTCACCTATGGTACCCTAGACTATGTTGTAGGTTGCTCTTACGTTCACACAACTTAGGAATTATTTTATGTGTGTTAATTTGTGTTGGGATGCTACGTAACAAGGCGTGAGCCAAGTAAAACTTTCTCATGTAAAATCCATTTAACTGTGTATAGTTTTGGCTAGAAATTTAAAGACAGCTGAATGACGAAAACCCTATATACATTAGGAGACAACTGACTATGCTAAAAATGGCGATGGTGTTATGCTGGATGTATGCGTTTAGGAAATGGATTTGATGTGGAAAATGATGGAATTGCCAAGTAATGACAGTCTATGGTGCTTTTGACTTGTATGACCTAGCAAATATGCAATGTATGGATGCGATGCCTAATGCAACCTATATTTTTGTATTTTGATTTTTATGAGAATGCATGGAATTGAAATGCAATTGTTTTTGTTATTTTTGATTTTTATGAGTATGCATGGAATTGAAATGCAATTTTTTTGTGATTTTTGATGATTTTATGAGTATGCATGGAATTGAAATACATTTTTTTTGTGATTTTTGATTTTTATGAGTATACATGGAATTGAAATGCAATTTTTTTGTGATTTTTGATGATTTTATTGTTTTTGTTTGTTTTTGAATATTTATGTTGACCAAGCAGTTATTGTAATGCTTGGAGCTTTTGGTGTTGACCAAAGGGTTTATGGATACCTTTGGAGCATTTTGGGTTGACCAAAGGGTTTATAGATACCTTTGGGGCATTTTGGGTTGACCAAGCGATTATGAGAATCCTTGGAGCTTTTGGGTTGACCAAAGGGTTTATAGATACCTTTGGGGCATTTTGGGTTGACCAAGCGATTAGTGAGAATCCTTGGAGCTTTTGGTTGGACTTTGGCTCTCTAGATGTGGAATGGCCTCAAATGACTGATGTTCAAGGGTTCTGTTTCCTTGATTCCTTCAACAGAGGCAAGCCGGTATGTTCCAGGTCCTATTCTACTATCAATGACATAAGGACCTAACCATTTTGCCGCAAACTTGTCCCGTAGATGGGACGACAAATTAGAATTCTGCTGGTTCTCTTTTAAGACCAAGTCACCAACCTAAAATTCCTTGAGGTGGACTTTCATGTTGTATGCTCTCTTAAGTCGCTCTTGATAGATACGCAAATGCTCGAGAGCATTAACGCATCATTCGTCAAGCAACGTCAGTTGATCTAACCGAGCCTGCCATGCAGTGTCATCATCGATGAACTCTTGCATTGAAATGCACAGGGAAGGGATTTCCAACTCAAGAGGCATGACTGCCTCGGAGCCATACACCAACAAAAATGGAGTTGCCCCAGTGGGCGTCCGGATGCTAGTGCGATAAGCCCATAGGGCAAGCGGGATCTGAATGTGCCAGTCCTTATGATTGTCTGCAACTATCTTTTTGAGAATGGCGACTAGCATTTTGTTGGACGCCTCTGCTTGCCCATTTGCCTGCGGATAATAAGGGGTTGAAAAATTGTGCTAAATTTTGTACTTTGTGGTCAAAGCACGCACATATTTATTCTTGAATGGTGTCCCATTATCTGATAGGATCTTGGATGGAATACCAAAATGACATATGATGTTATGCAAAATAAACTCCGCAATGCGGGATCCAGTCGTAGAGGTTAGCGGAATTGCTTCCACCCACTTGGTAAAATACTCTATGGCCGTTAGGATGAATGTGTGACGACCAGACGATGCAGGGGAGATCTTTTCGATTAGGTCAAAGCCCCACTACGAAAAAGGCCAAGCCGATTGGATCGGCTGTAAGGCCTGAGAAGGTACGTGTGTCAAATTAGCATGGTGTTGACACTTCATGCACTTCTTCACATATGCACAACAATCTCACTCTAAAGATGGCCAATAATAGCCCATGTGGAGAATGCGCTTTGCGATGGCCATACCGCTGAAGTGGCCACCACATGTACCATCGTGAGCTTGGGTGATCGCCCAAGCGGACTCTTGCTGGTCCAAACAACGAAGGAGGATTCCTTCATAGTTTTGATGATACAAAATGTCTCCTAACAAGACATGCTTTGCCACTTTCTGTTTGAATGATCTTTTTGCGGCTTGTGTCAATCCAAGTGGGAGGTTACCTAGCTTGAGGTAATCCCTAATGGGTGTGTACCAATCCTGCTGATCAAAAACCTCGATAGTATGAATGACCAATCCCTCTTGAAGTCCATCCCTAGCAAAAGCTGAGTGGGAAAGAACTTGTAAAAATAGCATTGTGTTGCTATTAAGAGGGGTCGAGGAGAACAAGGACCCCTAGTTGGCTCGAGTCAAACAATCATGGATTCGAGAGAACTTATCCGAAGATGGTTCAATCTGGATCAGGTGGATTCCTGGCGTCAGATCAGAGCTTGCACGCTCCATCGTAGATTGCGATAATGTTTTAACCTGAATGGTTGTCATTTCACCGTAAGGGTCTTACGGGATTAGTGACCCCAAGGAGGCCATAGTATCCGCAAAATGATTCGATGATCGAGGGAGTGCCTCGATGTCATACCATTCAAGTTGTGCCAGGAATTTGTCCACAAGGGCTTTGTAGGCCTATAGAACTGGACATTTACATTGGAAAATCCCCTTTACTTGATTGACAATCAACAACGAATCACCAAAGATGTTTAAATATTTAATGTTCATGGTGATTGTTGTTTGAAGACCTATGAGCAAGGCTTCGTATTCTGCATTGTTGTTGGTGCACGAGAAGTCTAATTTAAATGACAGAGGCATTGGAGCCCCTTGTGGAGTGAAGAATACAATTCCCGTGCCACCCCCTTGCTCACATTTAGAACCATCAAAGAATAGGGTCATGTCAGCCTATGACTCAGGCTCATCAAAATCTGGCGATTTTGAAACATGAAAAACCCCATCATCCGATAATTCTATGGTCAGAGGCTGATCGTCTTCAAGAGGAGCCTCTGCTAGTTGATCGGCGATGACTTGACCTTTTATGGATTTTTGTCCAATGAACTCTATGTCAAACTCCGTCAACAACATGATCCATTTCATCGTGCGACTACTATGATAAGTATGACTCATCATGTATCGCAATGGATTCTCCTTAGACACAACATACGTCGTATGACCGAGCATGTAGTGGCGTAGCTTTTTGGTAGCAAACACCACTGCCAAGCAGAGCTTCTCAACGTATGCATAGTTAAGTTCATAACTGACCAGGGTGCGGCTAAGATAGTATGTAGCCTGTTCTTTGTGAAGTTCATTTTTTTGGGACAGCATGGCACCCAGTGCCACCTCAGTGGCTGAGATGTATAAATAGAATGGCACTCCTAGTCTAGGTGGTGCCAATACTGGTGATGAAGCCAAGTATTGTTTAATGTCATCAAAGGCTGACTGGCACTCGTCATCCCAATGAAATGTGACCCCCTTATGCAATAATTTATTCATGGGTCGACACTTGTCAGATAACTGCGCTATGAAGCGCTTGATCGACGTGACCTTTCCCTGCAGACTCCTGAGCTGCTTGATGGTAGTAGGGGGAGGCATCTCAAGGATTGCCTTGACTTTGTGTGGGTCTACCTCAATTCCTCGTTTAGAGACTATGTAACCCAAGAGCTTTCCAGATGTGATGCCAAAGATGCACTTCTTGGGGTTTAGTCTGACCTTATGCTCCATGAGGCGATCGAGGATCTTGCTTAAGTCATCGAGATGATCTGGGCGCAAAAGAGATTTGGCCAACAAATCATCCATGTAATCCTCCAAATTTTTGTGCATGTAATCATGGAAGATGTACGTCATGGCACGTTGGTAAGTGGCTCCAGAATTTTTAAGGCCAAAAGGCATGACCTTATAGCAAAATGTCCCCCAAGGCGTTGTGAATGCCATTTTTAGTTGGTCCTCAGGATTGATACGAATTTGATTGTATCCCGAGAAACCATCCATGAGGGAAAGCATTTCATGGCCCGCTGTAGCGTCTACCAATGCGTCGATGCTCGGCAAGGGAAAATCATCCTTAGGACTCGCTTTATTTAGATCTCAAAAATCAGTGCATATGCAAATCCTCCCGTCGGGCTTCTTGACAGGAACCATGTTAGACAACCATGGTGGATAATCCATGCAGATGACAAACTGTGCATCCAACAACTTTTGTAACTCGTCTTTGACCATTAAGGCCACTGTTGGGTGCATCTTACGTAGTTTTTGCTTTATTGGCTTGATTTTCGGATCAAGCATTAAATTATGCGTGACTAGCTGTGGGTCTAGTCCCGACATGTCCTTGTATGACCATGCAAAAACCTCCTTCTTCTCTTTGAGAAGGGCAATGTAGTCGGCTCGCTCTTCGAGGGATAACCCTACCCCCAACTTGATGATTTGCAAATTCATTGGATCTGAGCCGATGTCTACGTCAGTCGTCTCCTCGACCGACATGTGGGATCCATCCTCCAACTGGTGTGGAGTTGGGATCAAATGGATATCGTTTGCTGAATTTAGATCATCGTTCGGAACATCAGGTTCCTCTTCAAGCATGGAAGACATCCTGAGTCTGTCCTGGGGTGAAATGGAACATTCCTCCGCAAGGCCAGTACTCTGATGGGGATGGTGGTGTGTCAGCGCGATCCCAGTCGATAGCATCTAGATCTAGATACAATGACCATGTGGGGTCGGTTGGATCATGGATGGGTGTGGTCAAATCAATGGAGATCATGTTGATGGAATGATTGTGGTCTCCATTACCGTGGGTGTTATAACTCGGACATCCTAGAAAATCTGTGTGCATCGGATCTGGCTCTGTGGGCACTGGCACAAAGGGGTCAGCCCTATGCATGGAGACGAAGACAGGGTCCGCCCTAGGCACTGATGGTTTGATAGGGTCTCCAGGCGAAAGATGCTCTCTATGGACCTGGAGTGGCAGGTGTAGTAATTGCTATAACTACGCCGGGTTGAGATGCCACCTATGTCTTGGACCTATATGTAAGTGTTCAAACATGTCATCTATGTCCAAAGGGTATCGTTGTTGCATTTGTCGCATGTGGTTGAGATAGGCCATCTCAGTTTCATCTTTCGAATCACTGTCAGAGATCCAAAAGCCTTCGTTAACTCCAATGGTTGCTTGCGACACATGGGGCTCACCTTGTTCGAGCAGATTGATGTGGTCCCATCTAGGTTGTTTCGCTCTCTACGGGGGGACCGGATTGTCTTGAAGTGGCATGTGCTCAACTGGAGCAGCCAATGGGAACATTGTCAGGAAGCTTTCCTGATCATCATTCATTGGATATTCTTGCGAATGATCGTACTCCGACTCATCTTCGAAAGACCCTTCTTGGTCTTGTCCATATTCCCCTTGTGGGTGAGTCCTTGAGTTTTCTCCTTGTTCAATCGAAGGGAAAGGGTTGTTGAGGTCAACAAGGTTGTTTGTTTGTAATGGGAAATAATCCCCCAATGTATAAGTTGTGTTTGGATTGGCATATGGATCTGATGCCAACCCATCCTTGTTGCCTATCCCTAGGCCTTGCATGTTTTCAACCAAGATGTCTAGGGGCAAGGGGTGGTTGAACCCGACTCCTGACTTGTCATATGGCATTTGATATCTCGGTTGGCAAAGAACCCACACTCCTTGCTCATATCGACCCAACCCATATCCGTGCCAATTGCATTGGCCTAGATATCTGAGAGCAAAATCGGGATTGGATAGATAGTTGACATCCTCCACAAAGGGCTCTTCATCTTCATCTTCTTGCATATGAATCTCAACGCCATTATCCAGGCCCCCATAAACAAAGTTTGTCTGATTGGGTGGGTAGCCTAAAGGAACCACTGAGCCGATGGGGAGTCGAGGCCTCCCCATGTCTTGCATGGACTCGAGTGTGGGCGTTGCTACAATGTTTCTCACTAGATACTCCCCCAGGCCCATGCTGGCCATTTCAACGGTGACCGTTGGCGGTTGAGGGGGAGCGAATGGGAGTCCTTCCTGAGTCCACTCCATGTGGGGTGAACTAGGCGTCTCAACTTCCATTCTACTAGGTATCTCTTCTGTCGAGATGGTTGAGACTAGAGGTGGTTCTTCTTCTAAGGGTTGCTTGCCCTTGTCCTTGGATGTGGCCATCGCAGGTGGCATCTTTGTGGAAGGACTGGTGAAAGAAGATGGCCCCGACTGAGGACTCGATGGATCAATCACTGGAGAAGCCCATGGAATCGAACCCTGTTGAGATGGATTTAGCTAAAAATCCAAATGTGTTGATGAAAGGGTTGATTGTGGCATGATTTGCACTATATTGCAGTATTTGAAAGGCTCCAAGTCCATCGGGACTACATGCACCTGCCCTTCAAATGTGTACTTTAGGCACTGATGCATGATTGAAGGGACACACTTCATGTCCCGAATCCAAGGCCGGCCTAGCAGGATATTATAAGCCATCTCGCCTTCCAAGATATGGCACAATGTATGAATGGTCTTTTGTCCCACTTGGATAGGTAGGATGATTGTGCCAACTGTCGAGCAGATTGCATCGTTGAATGCTCGCAGTGTGTAAGTGGAAGCCATGATATGAGATGCTGGCAACTTCAAGTGCTTCAGAGCTGCTGTAGTGATGATATTACTGGACGAGCCAGTGTCCACCAACACTCTCTTATAAGGAATCCCGTTGACCCGCATGCGATAACGTGCAGGGGTGGATCCGCTACATCACCAGTCACCATTTTCAATTCATCTTCCCTAAAGGTGATGACTAGTTCTATACACTATTTTACATGCCCCACAAAATTGTTGAATGAATTCGCTTCATGGGGTGGCAGCTCGATTGCTTTTAAAATCTCCATGAGAGCCTCCCGATGGGGCGTTGATTATTGAATTAGCTCATATATGGAGAGCCTAGCCGATGTGGTCCTTAGACTTTGAGTAAGTCTAGTTCAAATCGTGGCCACTGGTCTAGGCGAGGGAAGTTGCGTAGGGAGTTGTTGAGCCTGTGACGTTGATGGAACCTCTCTTGTGGCTTCTACGGGAGCAGCTCCTGGGTATTTATTGTTCCTAGTCACTATGCTTATCATCCCCACATATCCTTGCATAGGGCAATTTTTTTGTACCTCATTAACTTGAAGGGGTTTTGCTGGTGCCTCATGGGCAGGCAAGGGGTCTCTGAATACTCCCATATGTTGATTATTTGGTGCTACAGGGTTGTCTACCGCCAATGTCTTATTGTCAATGAGGTCTTGGACCAAACCTTTGAACTTCTAGCATGCGTTAAGATCATGTCCTTTGCGCCTGTGAAACCTACAGTACAAGTCTTCTCGGTACCCTTTAGGCTTCGGTGCATTGGGATCTATAGTTTGGATCTCTGGAAGATTGATTAAATTTGCCGCTGACAAGCGGTCAAACAAAGAATCCCTGGACTCTGTATAAGGAGTAAATTGTCGCCTAGGGCGACGCTACTGATTTTGCTCCTGTCTTTGATTTTCCCTCTCATAGTTTTTGGGAGGGACCACCTGATAATTAGCCTTTTGAGGCTACGTTGCTTGTGCAGGCTTGGGGACATTGATGGCAACTTGATTAACCGCAGTAGGTTTTTGTTGCGCGGTCCCTGGTTTAGCATTCTTTGTCCATTATTTTTTCTTAGGTTTGGCGATTTCGCCATCCTGTATCTTAATCTCCTCAATAACTCTGGCTTGCGCCAGAGCTTCTTCTAAACTGGCATATTGTTGCAGCTGCAATAGCACGGAGATTGACCTCAAACAACTTTTCAAAAACATTTGAGTCAGATCTGACATGGGAGGCAAGTAAGGCAGCTTTGCAAGCAATGCCCTCCATCGGTTCCCATATGCCACCATGGTCTCTTCCTCATACTGCTTGAGGCTAGCTAGGTCACTCAATGATGCCTTTTTCCTAGTATTGAAGGCGAAACGTTCGAGGAACGCATCCACCAGCTGATCCAAATTAGTGATGCTATGTTTCGGTAATTGGGTGAACCAATCCGAGGCAGGGCCTACGAATGTGGTTATAAATGTTCTCAACAACAAAGCATCATTATCTTGAATACCAAAACACTGACTTAAGAACCTGGTCACATGCTCTTGGGCGTCCTCCTCCCCTCTAAAGAGTGCCAACTGGGGCAGCTTAAAGTGTTCTGGGTATGGAGGTGCCGACACTGACGGATGCACAGGATGGCTACGGAGTTGGCGTAGAGTGGGCTTTTGAGGCCCAGAGGTCTTGAGCTCCATAGACTCTAAGCATTCTAACAATGCTTTATATGCATCAGAGTATTTAATTTCGTCCTCCTTAGTTTGCTCCCGTTGTGGGTTGCGGGGAGCCTGAGGCCTATTGAGAAGTAGCTGGGTAGCACCCCCTCTGTCTTGATAGAGCATTTCAGCCCTCTCTTCTTCTTGTTCATATTCCTCATAAGCTTCTTGAGGAGTGGCTGGCCGAGTCCTATGCACATGGGTAGGTGCCCGCGGAGGGTGCCCATCATTGTTTCGGGGAGTGGCCTCCCGCTCAAGTCTAGGAGGTCTCGGAGGCAATACTTGATAAGGTCGCATGGACCTCTCTCGTACTAAAGGGTTATGCCTCTCATACACATCTACTTTGTGCGTGCGAGGGTTTGGAACCTTCGCAGGCACATTGTTATGAAGCAATTCGGCTGTTTGACGCTGAATGCGCTCTTTGTTAAGCCGACAAAGATGCTCTAACTGTTCTTGATCTTTCCGAAGCTACGTGATTTGCGCTTGGCGGGTGGCTTGTTTGGCAAATGCCAAGTCACTTTGTTCCATCGTCTCTTGTTTTGGAAGCCTAGATGCCTCTCCTATATGTCTACCTCGGTCGTGGTGACCCGAGACCTCTATGGGCTGCTTCCCTCTGTCGAGGTTGGCTGCATTAACTTGAGGCTGTAGCCTCGATGGGTTATCTTGATATAGGGTAGGCACGGAGGTACATCGCTCCCATGTTGTGTACTGCTCTTGAGGAACATGGTAATCATCCTCGTCCTCTCTTTCATATGCATAAAAGGTGCGGGCAGAATTGTCTTGCCCTACCTGGAAAGTTTGATACTCTGGACACTGTCTAGTGTTTCTAACAGCAATGCGAGGTAGAGAAGGGAGGACAAAATCCTGTGGCCCCTCCTTCTGGCCCCTTTGTTTCTCTAGCACTTCATCGCTAGGCCACCCATAACGGGCTTCTAAGGGAGGTCTCCTGTCTACATTAAGTGCTACATATAGGTTCTCTTCTTGGAAGGACCTATGGTGAGTGGGGGTGCCCCTCAAAGAGGTGCCTCTATAGTCTTGTTCTGTTATGGCATGGTGTGGACTCTCTTGTGGGCCAGGCCACCAAGGCGGGATGGCCAGGTCCTCAAGACTATATCGGAGGTGACTTGTCCCCCTTGGTGCACTTTCTGGAGCGCTTGCCCTTGATCGGGCTCGGCTACGAGTGAACACCATAGTGATGTGCTCCTAAAGACGAATAGATTTTATCTCTTTTAGGATTTTTTATGCTACACTTAAACATAAAAGAAACACACAATCAATGCAATGGTTATCTCGTTTAAAGATTTAAAAGTGTGCCCTAAAATCTGGTTTTAGTGTGTTATGATGTTGTTTTGAAAGCTTTGTGAAAGAACATTTAAATGCAAAAATGAGGGCTCTTATGACTCCCATAAAATGGTCGCCCCTTCTATATACCGTTGCCAGACCGATATACCAACCTCTCTATATACCCGCCCTTACGTGAGGGAGACTATAGGTACGTGAGAGCAGATGGTACGTGGAACATAGGCGGTACTGAAGGGGGATCACTCTGTTTATGACACCTACCATAGAAGACTTATCCTCATGCACTGGGAATCACCCCCGCTACACTTGGTCAGCTTTTGTCAAGATTTACGTCTAGCAACAGTCACGATCGGGGTAATGGATGCAATATCTCAAGCCAAAGTGATAATGGAATCCACCTTTGGTCTTGCTCAAGGGTTGGGGTTTTACGACCAATGCCTTGTTGTTTCAATTACCACGTGGTGTGTGGGGTTCCTTTTAAGTTGCATAAATGAAGCACGCAAGCATTCAAACTCTCCTATGCAAGCAAATAAACAGAGAACATAAAGCAAAGAATTGACAAAAGGTGTTTAAGACCTCTACCTTTTCTCTGCCCAAGTCGGATATCTCTGAATTTTTGCTCTAAAATAGTCCAGTGTTGGAGAACTTGGTACCTATAATCAAAAGAACAAGAAACTTTAATCAGAAACTTAATTTTAAAAATCAAGGGACACAAGTCCCACCGTGATCGCCACTGAAAGCACGAGGATACGAAAACAAAAAGGAATATGCCACAAGAAAAGAACAAGAAATAAAGTATGCAAATTGACACAAGATAAAAGCAATATGAAATATGGTAATCTCTTTTATTGATACGCTTTACAAATTGTGTTACAATACATCTCCTTCCTTTTTAGGGGATAGGAGAGTCAAATGTATTTCTTGTCACAAGATCCATGGATAGTAATCCTTCTTCCGCGTGCCCACATGTAAGATGGGCGGACAAAAACGTCGCCACCACTATTGTACATGATTATTTGCTCTTTCCTACTCCTCTACTATCAGAAACCTGCATTCAAAGAAACATAAAATATTAGTAATACCTGCAGACCAAATGAAACATGTATTTCCCAAGGCCTACTGTTAGTAAAAGCATGAAAATAATAAAACGACTATCAGATGACCTCTGATTGACCTGAAACTTTTATAGAAGCATAAAAATATCATCAGAAGACCATTGCAAAAATAACAGTCTAAAAATTCCTCACAGATCTGTACTCGCTCCAGGGTGGGACGAATAGGACTGTGAGAATTGGCCAGAAAGCACCCTATTCAATGTCCTACTTAGGAAGCTCCAAAAGACCTAAAAACTTGGGGTTAGCTAATTGGGGGCATTTTGGGAAGACCCAGATGCTCATATTTCTCCAATTTTTCCTCTAGGACCCATATTTTGAATATGGTATCTGCAAGTTAGTGAAAGTGAGAAATAGCAATAACCTGGTCAAAAATGATCAGAATGACATGAAATTTGAATTGTAACCTATTTAACCTATCTAGAATCAGATGCAAAAGAAAAAAACAATAAATCTATCACATATTTCTAATCATCCCGGGGTGGGGCGATTAGCACTGTGATAGTTTGGGGAGCGCTCGGGGGCAGGATGCCCACCGATTGAGGCACTGTTTCAGCACCAATCCACTTGGGATGGGTCCAAAACTGGTTATGGGGTGTTTTCAACAAATTTTGTGGATATTTGTGGCCAAAAATCAGGTTTTGGGTACGGATTTGCACCTCCAATAGTCACCCAATAACCTCCCTTTCGAATGAGAGATTAAGGATGTAAAAGCACAAATCGCAGTTAGGTATGAAATGGGCAGCACTTCATTGCTCAAATTCTCCTTCTCTGTATATCTTTTGGGTGGGAAAACTCCCCAATTTATAGACCTTAGGGTCTCCTTGTTTGAATTGCGCATGCGAGGGCGCCACTTGAGTTAACTGTCCTATTTTCAAAGAAAAGCTAACTCCCTGATAAAAAATCTTCTTGCATGAGGTTTCTAAAATAAAGACACTCATCACTGAAGTCTCTCTCCTTGAATAAAAGCTACTCCTCACAATTGCATGGCCTGAAGCCTCAGTTAACTGGCGGAGTTACCGAGGTTTGACTTTTTGCCAGTCAAACTTGCTATTCGCCTCACCCTGGGGCGAATGCTAATATTCATCCCTGGGTGGGATGAGTGCCAGTTTGTATTCACCCTAGGGTGGGACGAGTAGAGAGCAAGGTGCCAAAAAGGTGCCAAATTGACCTATGACCTCTAAAACTACTTTTGGAAGTGGTTAGGACCACTGTTTAACCTCTGGGGGCTGCCCTTGGGGCTGTTTGTGTCAATGCGATCAGCGCTTGTTGTCACGTAATCGGATTGGTGCTGTTTTGGTGTCTACAAT
>JAQPPZ010011159.1:0-47306 GCA_028583015.1 Wollemia nobilis | reverse complement strand
AAATTAATTTGTTATACATATAATTAATCTAACAAAAACACATTTAAAAGAATGAAAAGCGTGATAATAATTATTAAATTTTTATTTATTTATTTTAGTTCTTAAAACACACTAAATTTTTTTTTTATGAAAAGTTTAAAAAGACGACAACAAAAAAAAATATTTAGATGAAACATGTCTTCTTTGTTTAGCATAAATTTAACATTAAAAAAAAATGTACATTTACAAAAAAATGGATGATATACCAATTAACTAATTATTGAATAGTGATATCTCATAAAGTGCATCCTCTTCAGTGTGTGTCTTCAACTAAATGACATCGAACAAGATGAAAATATATTGGATATGAGCTAATATGAAGGTTCCTTCAAAACTTGTAGCACCTAAATAGCCCACATGACTACAGTCATATTTGTATTCCATGTTAATATTGATGAAAACCAATATCAACTCGTTATAAGCAACATGACAAAATGCATGACCAAGATGAAATTATTGAGTTGTTAGATTTGATTAATGGAATATCTTCTACATCTATACTATATGACAACTACATGAACGAAAACCTCTAGCATGATCTTCTTGAAAATATCCATGATCTATTACATATAGCTTATGCATGCCAACATACATTGAACTTGAGAACGAGTGTACCAAATTTAATGCATCTCAATATCAATACGCTTCGTCTACTAATGGCCAACTAGACTATGAACCAAATGAATGGTCCCTTCATAGTCATAATTAGAGAGCGTTGTCTGCATTTTTTAAAGGAAGATCCAACTTATCAAGGAACATTCACATCTAGACACTATTTTTCCTATATGTAATTACATTACAATACTCATATCACAAATAACTTAGACATGTCACATTGTTTCATACAAACTAGAAATTAATGCAAATTCAAGAGTAAAATAAATATCATAGACTGAATTTTGGCTCATCAATCACTCATCCATTTTCCATTTAAACATGTTCATAAAATAATGGAAAATTATGCGGCTTACCAAAAATCCCATACAAAATACACCTCTAGTGTAGGACAAAATATTTTTGAAAGCGTTCTAATGAATCCAATGATGATACATGTATTTAGAATAAATAATAGTAGCGAGTATGATAGAGACAATGAAGACTCCTCACTAGAGACTGTTAGATAATAAAATTCGCTAAAAAAGAAAAGAAAATATTCTCAAGATTTATGCCCCAAAGTAAACATGGTATCAATTGGATTTATGGTCTTCCATCCTAAACTTCTAAAAAATACTCAAAGCATAAAAGTACTCAAAAAAACCCTTAAAGTATAATAAATTATATAAATGCCAAAAATCTAGTGAGGTAATTCTGTTTCTATCATATTTAATATCTCCCAAATCCATGGCTTCAAATATTATTATTCATTGTTCATTAAATATCCTAGTGATAATCATATCATTAACAGTAAGCATAATAGTAAAAGTAGGACCATCATGATGCTTGATGTAAATGCCATGCTCTATCTTATTTTGGGAGAAGCCATAACAAGAAAATTATTATGGATTTTTTCATACCAAGCCCAAGGATTTTTTCTTAGAATCATACAAGATCTTCTTAAGATAATAGACAAATGGTATGAGGCCATTCTAAATAAATACTAATACTTGTTATCTATAAACCTCCTCATGGAGATCTCCACGTTAAGAGAGGTAATCTTAGCATCCATTTGGTTGATTTTCCTCATAAAGAAGCAAGAATTAAGAGAAACATAAGAATGAAGTCCTTGTGAACAACAAGGGTTACAATCTCGTGTTAATTACATCTTTTCTTATTAAAGACAACTTGGCAATAGGGTGAACCTTATCCTTCTAAATCTAACTATCAACGCCAAAATTCCTTTTGCATATCTATTTAAATGTGATAATAATCTTCCTTGCCTCAGTTAGAGGGACCAACTCTTATACCTAAATCCTAATAACAGAGTCATGGTACATCAATAATTTTGTTCGTCACTTAGGACACCATCTATATTGGCTATATCTAATCATATTCCCGGTTGCATCCATGTTAGTTGTAAGAGCAAAAGGTGAATGAGGGTTTTAATGATATTTATATTACACAAATTTATCAAAGGCTTTGAGGATAGACCTATTCCATTGAGAAACAAGACTCATACTAATCAGAGTAGAACTTAAAGTTAGGAAATCGTTCATATAATTAATATTAAATAAAATTAAAAGGGAACCTTGGTTATTAAATCTCAAAGATATGTCACGATTAAATCAGTAAAATAAGCTCATATTTTAAAAATCGTCATCATTAAAACTTGTATTGATATCAACTAGATTGTAAAACTATCAATAAGGACAATGTGATATTGAGAAGAAATAGTAAGAAAAGAGTTGGTAGATAACTAAGAGATCCATAAGAAAATATTACTTCAAAAGCATCATCCCCTCAAGTAATGCCCTCAAAGCAACAATACCATTAGGATGATATATCTTCGAGTTCTCACTATGCCCAAAAAAATACACGCTATCAAGTTATTAAAAACATGATCTATACATCCTCAATTTGGAAAAGAAAAATATCAGAAATATATTGGTTCTTAGAAAATAAAAAACAACTAGATAATTTGTAGTCCCTTTCTCTACAACACAACTTTGATTTAGCTAACTCTACAAAGTATCATTATTCAGAGGTATGATCCAAATTAAATAAACATCACGTAATGATCCATAAAGTGAACAAAAATTTCACCAATGATTCCTTGATGAAAAGTTTAGGTATATATCCCTTTTTTGTAGGTATTCCAATCAGTTTTCTAAAGTGACCATATTGCTTATGGTCTAAAATAAATTAACATTCAATTGGAAAAGAATATATTTATGCATGTGTATTAATAGTATAAAAGATACAATATGTGATGCCTCTTTTAATAAATGAAACTAAATGGGGGAAGTATTTAAAATTAATACTAAGGTCTCATGGTAAATTTACCTTTTTTTTTAATTTTGTAAATGGTAGAAATGTAAAAACACTTGCTCATATTACTATCTTTAAAGCTTGCATAATACTTGAGAAGTGCAAGCATTGATTTTTTCCTTCTCCTCTAATGTAGAAAACCAAAGTTGAGTACTGCAAAAAAACAATAAAGTTTTTCATCATAGGGTTTTAACTCTTCTGATAGTTTCTCAATGGAAAGGGATTGACCATAATGTGAGGGAAGGATTAATATATTTTTGTAGCATATATACATTTAGAATAAGCTTCAATGTTGTATAATATTTATAAAACCTGGCTTCTATTTCCATGACTTGTATTTTAGTAGTCCTTGCTATGAGTCACCAATGGTCTAGCATTTCCTTTAGGGTCATTAGTGGAAGTCATTAGAAAGACAAGTTTCAATTTGATAACATGCAAAGGACACGAGTCAATTTTAGGACTCAACATCAAGTTATATTTTAAAAAATATAATAATATCTTAATAAATATGTATTATTTCCAATATATCTCATGATTATGTTAGTGTATGAAATATTTATTGCTTTATCATAATATTTTTGGTTGTTGAATAACTTGCGCTTATGAGTAGATAGCCATTTGTGGTTGGTTTTGTACATATTTGGAAATTTCATCTTATCGTCTTTGATTTTAATACATTATCTTATGTCTATAGATAATCTATATTTAGATTCTTATAAGGGACAAGAGAAAGCATTATATAGTATTTAAAAAACTGTTGGACAATAAACAGAGATTTATAAAATTAAGAGAGACAAAATAGTAGTGACCATACTGTTATAGTAATAAAGGAGATATTGCAACCATAGAAGAAATATACAACAATTTATGTAATAATATGATAAGAAGAAAATATAATAAGAAACACAAGAACAAAAGTCCTAAAATCAGAGTAAATATGAGCTGGGAGGTAGTACAAGCCAAAAAGGAGTGTACGTTTTCTTGCTTTAGGTATTTGAGGAAGAGAAGGAAGAGAATATGAATGTGGAGCAAGAGCAAGGAGGGAGATCTCATCTTATTTGGGTGTATGTATTTAGGGAAATTTAAGAAATAAAAAATTCATATAAGGAAAAGGTCGGTAGCAAGGAAGGAAAACAACATTTGAAAGTCCTAATTGGAATTAAGGATGTTGTATCTAGAAGTATCAATTCCCGATTATAAGGGAAGAGGAATATAAACATATTACATGTCCATACAGGTAGTATATGCTATAACAAATATGATTATAAAGGATGAGATGGTCGAGCATGGTATACTAGTATTTAAAAGCATAAGGCTAATATGTAACATCCATGGAGGCTGGCTAGAGAGTTTAGATTATTTAAAATTAGACTAAGAGGAATTGGGTATTGAATTCAAATTACTTCATGATTTTCTTCCTAAAAGTTATTTCTTCATCGTATTTTCTAGTTTGGAGATCAAGGATACAATAATGGGTGGTAGCCCATGGTTTAGGGAGAGAAATACCAATATTTAAGATCATGAAGTGAATATTTTTCTATCTAGATAAAAACCATTCAAAAACTTCCACCGTGGGTCAGGATTTTTGGACTTATGTATTAGCTTATCAATAAAAGTATTGAGAATAATATTGGCATAAATAACCTAGATTTATGTTGTTATGGGTATTTCAATTTTTTTTTTTTTACAATTGATTCATATTAAATCTCAATCAATAGAAAGCGGTCAAGTAGTATAAATGAAATCATAGCATTATGATGCCACATAAATTATGATATTGGAGATATAACAAGAGATAACAAATTGAAAATGATGGAAAAAGAGATAATAAAATTTGGTCATGAGATAAACTTCAGTATGAGGCAAGGATATCATACTATAATGGAAGCACTAGATGATAAAGGCCATTATTATTCACTCTAACGAATATTTAGAAGAAAAAAATAAGGAGAAAAGGGATGAGGAAGTCCAATGTGCAAGTTCAAATTCAAAAGGAACTAAAAGTGTAAAGGAATATGCAACATAAAATTCTAAAACAAAGGGGACAAAGGAGGGAGATTTTATTAAAGGAAAGTCGTCTTCATTTTCCTCAAGCAACAAAAAATCCTCTCCTTGGAATAGAAATGAAACTAGTATAAAGGTTATCTCTTGCAGTTTAAGATTTTTAGAACAACATAATAAAGAAATGAGGATGGAGGATATCTATAGCAATGTAGGGTTTTTAGGATAGCATGAAAAAAAAACTATAAAGGAGGAATTGCCTTGCACTCTAGGGTCTTTAGGTAACAAAATACAAGTGGCTTTAAAGTTATTCCTTATAACTCGGACCCTTTAGAGAAAGATAAACCCATGCATGATAAGTCCCATTATGAGAATTACAAAAAATATAAGATATTGTTAGTGGGATCTAAAAAAGGAGAGGAAGACCCAAGAAGCAAAAGTAAATATAAAGGAAAACTTACAGGTTTATCAGTGTGGGAGAACAAGAGCAAATATCTCAAATATTAACAATAGTTGTGACTAAGGCCACAAATAAAAACAAGCATTGATGATGTAAATGATATCTTGGATTATTAAGGACATGAATGAGAGCCCTAAGGTGTTAGAGAATTGATAAATTACCTTAGATAATATATTTATAAAGAAGGAAAGCAGGTAGAAAATATTTTAGCTATTTATGGTTTTGATCTTTGTCTTGGTAAAATCCAATAATTAAAATTAAACTAGTCGAGTGAGATTGTGAGAACATAATAGTTTGAAGAATATAAAGAATATTATTCACGAAGGACAAATGAAGAATATCTTTGGTAAAAACTCAAGTTGAATATGGATTAAGTAACCGTACGATAATGCAACTATTTTGTTATTTTTGATGGCAGTGGCCCCCATAGAAACCACACAATGTTTATTTAAAAACCAATATCATAAAATCAAGGTACTCAAGTTATAAAAGTTACGTTATGATTAAATCCAGGATCACATTTCCGAAGTGAAATGAACAAGATATTTTTTTGCCTAAAATTCAAAGGAGATGATAATAACCAAAGCAAAGATTAGAAACACCATTAATAATATCGAATATCTCGTTCTAAAAATGGATACACTAGTAAATTTAAAGGAGCAATAGAGAATATGAATCTCAACACTAAGACGATGGAGATTCAAATTGATGGAAATCAAGTTGTAATCAGTGTTGTATCATCATTTTTGTTTATGTGGAAACCATTTAACCTATAGAAAAAGTAAATTTTACTTGATCAAAACTAATATGGATAATTTATCAAGTTGTAAATCTAACATGACATTCCTTATTTGAAGAAGAAATATGATAAATCTTAAAATTCTCATATGTAAGATATCATATTAATCCAACCACTTTCTAATAATGATATGCTATAGAAGATGTCAATGTATTCATGAAATGATTTTACAATGTTTTCAATTTTCAATATTGGATATATATATATATATATATATATATTTTTTAGTCTTAATAATACAACCAAATCATTATCTAATACCTTTAAAAATCACTAGTTGAATTAGTAAATCAACTTGCATATAATATCTAGTTTAAATTTCAACCAATTAGTGGATCTCCTTGCATTTGAAATTGAAAATAAAACTATAAAACAAATGTGAATTAAGATATTTTGTGATATTTAAGAAAGTAAAAAGAGAATCCATTGTAATTTCAATTAGGCAAGGAAACAATAGGTATTGCATTTGAACTTGAAAATAAAACTATAAAATAAAGATGAATTAAGATGATTTGTGATATTTAAGAAATTGAAAAAAATAATCCATTGAAATTTCAATTAGGTGCGAACATAATGTGTATCTTATTGGATGTAAATCAGATAAAAATATTTACTAAGAAATACTTATTGGAGTTGGTTTGAAGGTAATCTAATCTTTACACAAGACACCATGGTAATATAAGTTTTTTCTAAAATATTAATAAGAAGAATAAGCATGCCAATAGATATGAATGAAGAATCCATTATTTTATTTTATTTTGGTTGAAGCAATGCAAAGTACAAGTGACACAAAAATGGTGGGGCCACACTCCCTAGGGCCTCCCTCCCTCCCCTAATTTGAACTCAGGTCAATAAGATGAAATGCCAATGGCAGGTATCTAATTCTATAAGTTACTATTTGTTTTAATTAAGATACTAAATTTTAATATATAATATAAGAGGACTAAGTAATCCACCCACAAAGGAAGCGATTTCCATGAGATAAAATGTTTAACAACTTCTTTACATTAAATTTGCACGGTATAAACGTAAAAAAAAGTATTTAATAAGGTTTTATTATATTCATAAATATGAATTATTTTATTTTAAGAGTTTATATAGTCGATACATATAATCAAATCACATCAGCTCGAGGCTTGTTTCAATATAATATAAATAATTAAAGAACACAAGAAGGTTTTATTTTAAACGAACTTGTAAAAAAAATTCAAATAATTGAATAAAAAGTAAATTAAAGTAAAGAAAGAACTAATTATATCAATTAACATAAGTTTGTAATTGACAAGTACTTTATGTAATACATTGTTTAAACAATTTTATTAAATTTAACCAATATTCTTGGCTAAAACTATTAATTATCTATAAAAATATTTTTCTAAATTATTTTTTTATTTAAATAATATCTTTTGATTTAAAAAAAATACTAAAGTTTAATTTTCTCTTCTGTACCAATCAAAAAAAATCTGTAACAAGATATGAATAGGCTCATGTTATCGTGTGTAAATATATAACATATTCAGTCTATCTATGACAACATTACCAATTGTTTTGGAATGCACTATAATTTCAGAATTTGTATAGGCATATTGCTGTCCAGAATCCAGAATATAACGAACGATTTGAGAGCAAAACTCGGTTTGAGGGCAAAAAAATGAGTGAGTATCAATTCATGACGTATGTGTTTTATGTACAGGAGATGCACAGCAGTATAGTGTACAGCGCAGAATGAGACTCAGTGTGTAGATGAACGGGGAAAAATCACCTGCAACTGAGTCTGAGTCTGTTTGCAAGAGAAAAGATATTGGCAACTAAAAAAGTCTGCCTGCAAATTTGGAGGCGGAATCCAAGAGAGGAGAACGTGGAGAGCGGCCCAACTGCAAGGCCAACCTCCACAGAAATAACTCTCCGTTCTCTCTGCGCTGTGGATCTGATTGGGCGAGAGTGCGTTGGATGGAGGAGTCCAAAAAATGATAGAAACCAGCGCAGTTTCTGTACATTTCAAACACCATACCAATCTGACCTCCATGGCTCAGAGTGTTGGCCACCATGCCTAACACTCCAGCCACCATTGCCATATTTGAGCCTGAGCCGAACATACTGAGTGCCCCTGCCATCCCCGTGAGCAATGGAGCTCCGATGGCAAGAACGGTGTTTGCCTGCAGTACCTTGTGACTTAATTCCACGAACTCTGGTATATCGGCGCTCTTGAGCGTCTGTGAAACCTCTCTCAAATGGTTTTCCAAGTCTGCACTCCATCCGTTGACGTTGTTATTCAGTGGGGAACGGGGATGAGATGGTTGCTGCTCTTCTTCATCTTCTTCTTCTTCTTGTGGCCACCACACTGTTGGTTCGACTTTTTTAGGAAATTTTTCGAGCATGCCAGGGAAGAGAGGCAGAGGGTAAGCCTTGTCCAAGGCGAGCACAGAGTTGTAGGCCCTGGCAAGGAAGGAACGAGGTTGTTGCTCCTTCTCTTGCCGAAGGTGTGGAGGCATTGCAAGGTTTGTGTGGATGTCGACGTTGAGCTGCCGGAAGAGCCGCGCTGCCATTCTCTGCTCCTCCGCTAGCTGGGATGGCTGAATTTTATTCACTAAACACATCATGCCCGTTGTTGCCAGGTACAATAGTGTGGCCGCATGACCGGGATTCTGTCCAGGAAGGGCAGAAAGAATTAGAGCTGAAAGCGTCATGTTGGTGAAGGCGCCATGGAAGAGTTTGTTCCATCCATCTCGTTGTTGTGAGAGGACGTCATGCATTTCCGCCCGGTCCGCTGCAGCCGCCGCCACCAAACGCAGCTTCGCCACCATCATGTCTTCTTCTTCTTCTTCATGTTGATGCGTATTATTTTGATTTGTTCTTTTCGCTTTCGGCGGCGGCGGCGGCGGAGGCGGAAGCCAACCCTTGGCGTTCGCGTTGGCCTGGTCAACCTGGTGGCTTGGAGAGGCTGGAAAGGTGGCTACATGTAGCGGTTGTACGAGTAATGGGCCGCGGCCTGCAAGTTGCTGCAACTCCAACTCTTGCACATAAATCCTTGGAGGATCCGATGAAGACGAAGCCAAGATGATTGGGATTGGGCCAGAGCGACCCCGACCAGGACCAAGATTGAGTGCTTTTGCATAATTGGGCTGTCCTGAACCTAGCCTCAGCCTCGCATCACCATGGACATGTACGCCGTGGTAGCCCTGAATATGATTATGCCTATATTTAGGCAATAAATTGACGTTCTTCAACGCTGTGCCTGTGCTGGTTGTTGTTGTTGCCATCAGAGGCATTATCGCCCTATATCTGGTTTTGTATAGATTTATCTGGGTCTGTCCCTGTGTGAGAGATGAATTAATTGCCTAGTAAGAGATGTACGTGCTGCAGACGGATAGGAAAGCGCAATTCTTATGTTTTTTTATTTGTATACACAGAAGAGGGCAGAGCAGACTGTGAAAGGAAGTGAACGTATGCTACGGGTTTTATAAGGTCTGCACTCGAACCTATTCTATTCTATACTCATCCTTCTGTTGACTATTGACATTGACATGGAGATTGAACGAGCACCAATTCGACCCGGTCTCCCCCTCAACCGCTGAATAGGTTTTATTATTTTGTTTGACTCGGTTGATGTTTAGTTTTGTCCGCCGTTCAACATTTCAACCCCGAGAGATATGACCTACATCAAACTAAGCCAAGTCTCCCTATCCAATCCATCCTAACCTATATAGATTCAACTCTTCCTCTATTATATAATAGTAAAGTTCTTTATTTTTTTTTGCTTGAAATACAACTAATATAATATAAAAAAAATTAAATACCAATTTAAATATTAATATAAAAAATTAATTTGTTATACATATAATTAATCTAACAAAAACACATTTAAAAGAATGAAAAGCGTGATAATAATTATTAAATTTTTATTTATTTATTTTAGTTCTTAAAACACACTAAATTTTTTTTTTATGAAAAGTTTAAAAAGACGACAACAAAAAAAAATATTTAGATGAAACATGTCTTCTTTGTTTAGCATAAATTTAACATTAAAAAAAAATGTACATTTACAAAAAAATGGATGATATACCAATTAACTAATTATTGAATAGTGATTTCTCATAAATTGCATCCTCTTCAGTGTGTCTTCAACTAAATGACATCGAGCAAGATGAAAATATATTGGATATGAGCTAATATGAAGGTTCCTTCAAAACTTGTAGCACCTAAATAGCCCACATGACTACAGTCATATTTGTATTCCATGTTAATATTGATGAAAACCAATATCAACTCGTTATAAGCAACATGACAAAATGCATGACCAAGATGAAATTATTGAGTTGTTAGATTTGATTAATGGAATATCTTCTACATCTATACTATATGACAACTACATGAACGAAAACCTCTAGCATGATCTTCTTGAAAATATCCATGATCTATTACATATAGCTTATGCATGCCAACATACATTGAACTTGAGAACGAGTGTACCAAATTTAATGCATCTCAATATCAATACGCTTCGTCTACTAATGGCCAACTAGACTATGAACCAAATGAATGGTCCCTTCATAGTCATAATTAGAGAGCGTTGTCTGCATTTTTTAAAGGAAGATCCAACTTATCAAGGAACATTCACATCTAGACACTATTTTTCCTATATGTAATTACATTACAATACTCATATCACAAATAACTTAGACATGTCACATTGTTTCATACAAACTAGAAATTAATGCAAATTCAAGAGTAAAATAAATATCATAGACTGAATTTTGGCTCATCAATCACTCATCCATTTTCCATTTAAACATGTTCATAAAATAATGGAAAATTATGCGGCTTACCAAAAATCCCATACAAAATACACCTCTAGTGTAGGACAAAATATTTTTGAAAGCGTTCTAATGAATCCAATGATGATACATGTATTTAGAATAAATAATAGTAGCGAGTATGATAGAGACAATGAAGACTCCTCACTAGAGACTGTTAGATAATAAAATTCGCTAAAAAAGAAAAGAAAATATTCTCAAGATTTATGCCCCAAAGTAAACATGGTATCAATTGGATTTATGGTCTTCCATCCTAAACTTCTAAAAAATACTCAAAGCATAAAAGTACTCAAAAAAACCCTTAAAGTATAATAAATTATATAAATGCCAAAAATCTAGTGAGGTAATTCTGTTTCTATCATATTTAATATCTCCCAAATCCATGGCTTCAAATATTATTATTCATTGTTCATTAAATATCCTAGTGATAATCATATCATTAACAGTAAGCATAATAGTAAAAGTAGGACCATCATGATGCTTGATGTAAATGCCATGCTCTATCTTATTTTGGGAGAAGCCATAACAAGAAAATTATTATGGATTTTTTCATACCAAGCCCAAGGATTTTTTCTTAGAATCATACAAGATCTTCTTAAGATAATAGACAAATGGTATGAGGCCATTCTAAATAAATACTAATACTTGTTATCTATAAACCTCCTCATGGAGATCTCCACGTTAAGAGAGGTAATCTTAGCATCCATTTGGTTGATTTTCCTCATAAAGAAGCAAGAATTAAGAGAAACATAAGAATGAAGTCCTTGTGAACAACAAGGGTTACAATCTCGTGTTAATTACATCTTTTCTTATTAAAGACAACTTGGCAATAGGGTGAACCTTATCCTTCTAAATCTAACTATCAACGCCAAAATTCCTTTTGCATATCTATTTAAATGTGATAATAATCTTCCTTGCCTCAGTTAGAGGGACCAACTCTTATACCTAAATCCTAATAACAGAGTCATGGTACATCAATAATTTTGTTCGTCACTTAGGACACCATCTATATTGGCTATATCTAATCATATTCCCGGTTGCATCCATGTTAGTTGTAAGAGCAAAAGGTGAATGAGGGTTTTAATGATATTTATATTACACAAATTTATCAAAGGCTTTGAGGATAGACCTATTCCATTGAGAAACAAGACTCATACTAATCAGAGTAGAACTTAAAGTTAGGAAATCGTTCATATAATTAATATTAAATAAAATTAAAAGGGAACCTTGGTTATTAAATCTCAAAGATATGTCACGATTAAATCAGTAAAATAAGCTCATATTTTAAAAATCGTCATCATTAAAACTTGTATTGATATCAACTAGATTGTAAAACTATCAATAAGGACAATGTGATATTGAGAAGAAATAGTAAGAAAAGAGTTGGTAGATAACTAAGAGATCCATAAGAAAATATTACTTCAAAAGCATCATCCCCTCAAGTAATGCCCTCAAAGCAACAATACCATTAGGATGATATATCTTCGAGTTCTCACTATGCCCAAAAAAATACACGCTATCAAGTTATTAAAAACATGATCTATACATCCTCAATTTGGAAAAGAAAAATATCAGAAATATATTGGTTCTTAGAAAATAAAAAACAACTAGATAATTTGTAGTCCCTTTCTCTACAACACAACTTTGATTTAGCTAACTCTACAAAGTATCATTATTCAGAGGTATGATCCAAATTAAATAAACATCACGTAATGATCCATAAAGTGAACAAAAATTTCACCAATGATTCCTTGATGAAAAGTTTAGGTATATATCCCTTTTTTGTAGGTATTCCAATCAGTTTTCTAAAGTGACCATATTGCTTATGGTCTAAAATAAATTAACATTCAATTGGAAAAGAATATATTTATGCATGTGTATTAATAGTATAAAAGATACAATATGTGATGCCTCTTTTAATAAATGAAACTAAATGGGGGAAGTATTTAAAATTAATACTAAGGTCTCATGGTAAATTTACCTTTTTTTTTAATTTTGTAAATGGTAGAAATGTAAAAACACTTGCTCATATTACTATCTTTAAAGCTTGCATAATACTTGAGAAGTGCAAGCATTGATTTTTTCCTTCTCCTCTAATGTAGAAAACCAAAGTTGAGTACTGCAAAAAAACAATAAAGTTTTTCATCATAGGGTTTTAACTCTTCTGATAGTTTCTCAATGGAAAGGGATTGACCATAATGTGAGGGAAGGATTAATATATTTTTGTAGCATATATACATTTAGAATAAGCTTCAATGTTGTATAATATTTATAAAACCTGGCTTCTATTTCCATGACTTGTATTTTAGTAGTCCTTGCTATGAGTCACCAATGGTCTAGCATTTCCTTTAGGGTCATTAGTGGAAGTCATTAGAAAGACAAGTTTCAATTTGATAACATGCAAAGGACACGAGTCAATTTTAGGACTCAACATCAAGTTATATTTTAAAAAATATAATAATATCTTAATAAATATGTATTATTTCCAATATATCTCATGATTATGTTAGTGTATGAAATATTTATTGCTTTATCATAATATTTTTGGTTGTTGAATAACTTGCGCTTATGAGTAGATAGCCATTTGTGGTTGGTTTTGTACATATTTGGAAATTTCATCTTATCGTCTTTGATTTTAATACATTATCTTATGTCTATAGATAATCTATATTTAGATTCTTATAAGGGACAAGAGAAAGCATTATATAGTATTTAAAAAACTGTTGGACAATAAACAGAGATTTATAAAATTAAGAGAGACAAAATAGTAGTGACCATACTGTTATAGTAATAAAGGAGATATTGCAACCATAGAAGAAATATACAACAATTTATGTAATAATATGATAAGAAGAAAATATAATAAGAAACACAAGAACAAAAGTCCTAAAATCAGAGTAAATATGAGCTGGGAGGTAGTACAAGCCAAAAAGGAGTGTACGTTTTCTTGCTTTAGGTATTTGAGGAAGAGAAGGAAGAGAATATGAATGTGGAGCAAGAGCAAGGAGGGAGATCTCATCTTATTTGGGTGTATGTATTTAGGGAAATTTAAGAAATAAAAAATTCATATAAGGAAAAGGTCGGTAGCAAGGAAGGAAAACAACATTTGAAAGTCCTAATTGGAATTAAGGATGTTGTATCTAGAAGTATCAATTCCCGATTATAAGGGAAGAGGAATATAAACATATTACATGTCCATACAGGTAGTATATGCTATAACAAATATGATTATAAAGGATGAGATGGTCGAGCATGGTATACTAGTATTTAAAAGCATAAGGCTAATATGTAACATCCATGGAGGCTGGCTAGAGAGTTTAGATTATTTAAAATTAGACTAAGAGGAATTGGGTATTGAATTCAAATTACTTCATGATTTTCTTCCTAAAAGTTATTTCTTCATCGTATTTTCTAGTTTGGAGATCAAGGATACAATAATGGGTGGTAGCCCATGGTTTAGGGAGAGAAATACCAATATTTAAGATCATGAAGTGAATATTTTTCTATCTAGATAAAAACCATTCAAAAACTTCCACCGTGGGTCAGGATTTTTGGACTTATGTATTAGCTTATCAATAAAAGTATTGAGAATAATATTGGCATAAATAACCTAGATTTATGTTGTTATGGGTATTTCAATTTTTTTTTTTTTACAATTGATTCATATTAAATCTCAATCAATAGAAAGCGGTCAAGTAGTATAAATGAAATCATAGCATTATGATGCCACATAAATTATGATATTGGAGATATAACAAGAGATAACAAATTGAAAATGATGGAAAAAGAGATAATAAAATTTGGTCATGAGATAAACTTCAGTATGAGGCAAGGATATCATACTATAATGGAAGCACTAGATGATAAAGGCCATTATTATTCACTCTAACGAATATTTAGAAGAAAAAAATAAGGAGAAAAGGGATGAGGAAGTCCAATGTGCAAGTTCAAATTCAAAAGGAACTAAAAGTGTAAAGGAATATGCAACATAAAATTCTAAAACAAAGGGGACAAAGGAGGGAGATTTTATTAAAGGAAAGTCGTCTTCATTTTCCTCAAGCAACAAAAAATCCTCTCCTTGGAATAGAAATGAAACTAGTATAAAGGTTATCTCTTGCAGTTTAAGATTTTTAGAACAACATAATAAAGAAATGAGGATGGAGGATATCTATAGCAATGTAGGGTTTTTAGGATAGCATGAAAAAAAAACTATAAAGGAGGAATTGCCTTGCACTCTAGGGTCTTTAGGTAACAAAATACAAGTGGCTTTAAAGTTATTCCTTATAACTCGGACCCTTTAGAGAAAGATAAACCCATGCATGATAAGTCCCATTATGAGAATTACAAAAAATATAAGATATTGTTAGTGGGATCTAAAAAAGGAGAGGAAGACCCAAGAAGCAAAAGTAAATATAAAGGAAAACTTATAGGTTTATCAGTGTGGGAGAACAAGAGCAAATATCTCAAATATTAACAATAGTTGTGACTAAGGCCACAAATAAAAACAAGCATTGATGATGTAAATGATATCTTGGATTATTAAGGACATGAATGAGAGCCCTAAGGTGTTAGAGAATTGATAAATTACCTTAGATAATATATTTATAAAGAAGGAAAGCAGGTAGAAAATATTTTAGCTATTTATGGTTTTGATCTTTGTCTTGGTAAAATCCAATAATTAAAATTAAACTAGTCGAGTGAGATTGTGAGAACATAATAGTTTGAAGAATATAAAGAATATTATTCACGAAGGACAAATGAAGAATATCTTTGGTAAAAACTCAAGTTGAATATGGATTAAGTAACCGTACGATAATGCAACTATTTTGTTATTTTTGATGGCAGTGGCCCCCATAGAAACCACACAATGTTTATTTAAAAACCAATATCATAAAATCAAGGTACTCAAGTTATAAAAGTTACGTTATGATTAAATCCAGGATCACATTTCCGAAGTGAAATGAACAAGATATTTTTTTGCCTAAAATTCAAAGGAGATGATAATAACCAAAGCAAAGATTAGAAACACCATTAATAATATCGAATATCTCGTTCTAAAAATGGATACACTAGTAAATTTAAAGGAGCAATAGAGAATATGAATCTCAACACTAAGACGATGGAGATTCAAATTGATGGAAATCAAGTTGTAATCAGTGTTGTATCATCATTTTTGTTTATGTGGAAACCATTTAACCTATAGAAAAAGTAAATTTTACTTGATCAAAACTAATATGGATAATTTATCAAGTTGTAAATCTAACATGACATTCCTTATTTGAAGAAGAAATATGATAAATCTTAAAATTCTCATATGTAAGATA
This sequence comes from Wollemia nobilis, assembly GCA_028583015.1. Classification (NCBI taxonomy): domain Eukaryota; kingdom Viridiplantae; phylum Streptophyta; class Pinopsida; order Araucariales; family Araucariaceae; genus Wollemia; species Wollemia nobilis. The sequence goes on along the minus strand of JAQPPZ010011159.1, from coordinate 30,944 downwards.
TCATATTAATCCAACCACTTTCTAATAATGATATGCTATAGAAGATGTCAATGTATTCATGAAATGATTTTACAATGTTTTCAATTTTCAATATTGGATATATATATATATATATATATATATATATAAGTCTTAATAATACAACCAAATCATTATCTAATACCTTTAAAAATCACTAGTTGAATTAGTAAATCAACTTGCATATAATATCTAGTTTAAATTTCAACCAATTAGTGGATCTCCTTGCATTTGAAATTGAAAATAAAACTATAAAACAAATGTGAATTAAGATATTTTGTGATATTTAAGAAAGTAAAAAGAGAATCCATTGTAATTTCAATTAGGCAAGGAAACAATAGGTATTGCATTTGAACTTGAAAATAAAACTATAAAATAAAGATGAATTAAGATGATTTGTGATATTTAAGAAATTGAAAAAAATAATCCATTGAAATTTCAATTAGGTGCGAACATAATGTGTATCTTATTGGATGTAAATCAGATAAAAATATTTACTAAGAAATACTTATTGGAGTTGGTTTGAAGGTAATCTAATCTTTACACAAGACACCATGGTAATATAAGTTTTTTCTAAAATATTAATAAGAAGAATAAGCATGCCAATAGATATGAATGAAGAATCCATTATTTTATTTTATTTTGGTTGAAGCAATGCAAAGTACAAGTGACACAAAAATGGTGGGGCCACACTCCCTAGGGCCTCCCTCCCTCCCCTAATTTGAACTCAGGTCAATAAGATGAAATGCCAATGGCAGGTATCTAATTCTATAAGTTACTATTTGTTTTAATTAAGATACTAAATTTTAATATATAATATAAGAGGACTAAGTAATCCACCCACAAAGGAAGCGATTTCCATGAGATAAAATGTTTAACAACTTCTTTACATTAAATTTGCACGGTATAAACGTAAAAAAAAGTATTTAATAAGGTTTTATTATATTCATAAATATGAATTATTTTATTTTAAGAGTTTATATAGTCGATACATATAATCAAATCACATCAGCTCGAGGCTTGTTTCAATATAATATAAATAATTAAAGAACACAAGAAGGTTTTATTTTAAACGAACTTGTAAAAAAAATTCAAATAATTGAATAAAAAGTAAATTAAAGTAAAGAAAGAACTAATTATATCAATTAACATAAGTTTGTAATTGACAAGTACTTTATGTAATACATTGTTTAAACAATTTTATTAAATTTAACCAATATTCTTGGCTAAAACTATTAATTATCTATAAAAATATTTTTCTAAATTATTTTTTTATTTAAATAATATCTTTTGATTTAAAAAAAATACTAAAGTTTAATTTTCTCTTCTGTACCAATCAAAAAAAATCTGTAACAAGATATGAATAGGCTCATGTTATCGTGTGTAAATATATAACATATTCAGTCTATCTATGACAACATTACCAATTGTTTTGGAATGCACTATAATTTCAGAATTTGTATAGGCATATTGCTGTCCAGAATCCAGAATATAACGAACGATTTGAGAGCAAAACTCGGTTTGAGGGCAAAAAAATGAGTGAGTATCAATTCATGACGTATGTGTTTTATGTACAGGAGATGCACAGCAGTATAGTGTACAGCGCAGAATGAGACTCAGTGTGTAGATGAACGGGGAAAAATCACCTGCAACTGAGTCTGAGTCTGTTTGCAAGAGAAAAGATATTGGCAACTAAAAAAGTCTGCCTGCAAATTTGGAGGCGGAATCCAAGAGAGGAGAACGTGGAGAGCGGCCCAACTGCAAGGCCAACCTCCACAGAAATAACTCTCCGTTCTCTCTGCGCTGTGGATCTGATTGGGCGAGAGTGCGTTGGATGGAGGAGTCCAAAAAATGATAGAAACCAGCGCAGTTTCTGTACATTTCAAACACCATACCAATCTGACCTCCATGGCTCAGAGTGTTGGCCACCATGCCTAACACTCCAGCCACCATTGCCATATTTGAGCCTGAGCCGAACATACTGAGTGCCCCTGCCATCCCCGTGAGCAATGGAGCTCCGATGGCAAGAACGGTGTTTGCCTGCAGTACCTTGTGACTTAATTCCACGAACTCTGGTATATCGGCGCTCTTGAGCGTCTGTGAAACCTCTCTCAAATGGTTTTCCAAGTCTGCACTCCATCCGTTGACGTTGTTATTCAGTGGGGAACGGGGATGAGATGGTTGCTGCTCTTCTTCATCTTCTTCTTCTTCTTGTGGCCACCACACTGTTGGTTCGACTTTTTTAGGAAATTTTTCGAGCATGCCAGGGAAGAGAGGCAGAGGGTAAGCCTTGTCCAAGGCGAGCACAGAGTTGTAGGCCCTGGCAAGGAAGGAACGAGGTTGTTGCTCCTTCTCTTGCCGAAGGTGTGGAGGCATTGCAAGGTTTGTGTGGATGTCGACGTTGAGCTGCCGGAAGAGCCGCGCTGCCATTCTCTGCTCCTCCGCTAGCTGGGATGGCTGAATTTTATTCACTAAACACATCATGCCCGTTGTTGCCAGGTACAATAGTGTGGCCGCATGACCGGGATTCTGTCCAGGAAGGGCAGAAAGAATTAGAGCTGAAAGCGTCATGTTGGTGAAGGCGCCATGGAAGAGTTTGTTCCATCCATCTCGTTGTTGTGAGAGGACGTCATGCATTTCCGCCCGGTCCGCTGCAGCCGCCGCCACCAAACGCAGCTTCGCCACCATCATGTCTTCTTCTTCTTCTTCATGTTGATGCGTATTATTTTGATTTGTTCTTTTCGCTTTCGGCGGCGGCGGCGGCGGAGGCGGAAGCCAACCCTTGGCGTTCGCGTTGGCCTGGTCAACCTGGTGGCTTGGAGAGGCTGGAAAGGTGGCTACATGTAGCGGTTGTACGAGTAATGGGCCGCGGCCTGCAAGTTGCTGCAACTCCAACTCTTGCACATAAATCCTTGGAGGATCCGATGAAGACGAAGCCAAGATGATTGGGATTGGGCCAGAGCGACCCCGACCAGGACCAAGATTGAGTGCTTTTGCATAATTGGGCTGTCCTGAACCTAGCCTCAGCCTCGCATCACCATGGACATGTACGCCGTGGTAGCCCTGAATATGATTATGCCTATATTTAGGCAATAAATTGACGTTCTTCAACGCTGTGCCTGTGCTGGTTGTTGTTGTTGCCATCAGAGGCATTATCGCCCTATATCTGGTTTTGTATAGATTTATCTGGGTCTGTCCCTGTGTGAGAGATGAATTAATTGCCTAGTAAGAGATGTACGTGCTGCAGACGGATAGGAAAGCGCAATTCTTATGTTTTTTTATTTGTATACACAGAAGAGGGCAGAGCAGACTGTGAAAGGAAGTGAACGTATGCTACGGGTTTTATAAGGTCTGCACTCGAACCTATTCTATTCTATACTCATCCTTCTGTTGACTATTGACATTGACATGGAGATTGAACGAGCACCAATTCGACCCGGTCTCCCCCTCAACCGCTGAATAGGTTTTATTATTTTGTTTGACTCGGTTGATGTTTAGTTTTGTCCGCCGTTCAACATTTCAACCCCGAGAGATATGACCTACATCAAACTAAGCCAAGTCTCCCTATCCAATCCATCCTAACCTATATAGATTCAACTCTTCCTCTATTATATAATAGTAAAGTTCTTTATTTTTTTTTGCTTGAAATACAACTAATATAATATAAAAAAAATTAAATACCAATTTAAATATTAATATAAAAAATTAATTTGTTATACATATAATTAATCTAACAAAAACACATTTAAAAGAATGAAAAGCGTGATAATAATTATTAAATTTTTATTTATTTATTTTAGTTCTTAAAACACACTAAATTTTTTTTTTATGAAAAGTTTAAAAAGACGACAACAAAAAAAAATATTTAGATGAAACATGTCTTCTTTGTTTAGCATAAATTTAACATTAAAAAAAAATGTACATTTACAAAAAAATGGATGATATACCAATTAACTAATTATTGAATAGTGATTTCTCATAAATTGCATCCTCTTCAGTGTGTCTTCAACTAAATGACATCGAGCAAGATGAAAATATATTGGATATGAGCTAATATGAAGGTTCCTTCAAAACTTGTAGCACCTAAATAGCCCACATGACTACAGTCATATTTGTATTCCATGTTAATATTGATGAAAACCAATATCAACTCGTTATAAGCAACATGACAAAATGCATGACCAAGATGAAATTATTGAGTTGTTAGATTTGATTAATGGAATATCTTCTACATCTATACTATATGACAACTACATGAACGAAAACCTCTAGCATGATCTTCTTGAAAATATCCATGATCTATTACATATAGCTTATGCATGCCAACATACATTGAACTTGAGAACGAGTGTACCAAATTTAATGCATCTCAATATCAATACGCTTCGTCTACTAATGGCCAACTAGACTATGAACCAAATGAATGGTCCCTTCATAGTCATAATTAGAGAGCGTTGTCTGCATTTTTTAAAGGAAGATCCAACTTATCAAGGAACATTCACATCTAGACACTATTTTTCCTATATGTAATTACATTACAATACTCATATCACAAATAACTTAGACATGTCACATTGTTTCATACAAACTAGAAATTAATGCAAATTCAAGAGTAAAATAAATATCATAGACTGAATTTTGGCTCATCAATCACTCATCCATTTTCCATTTAAACATGTTCATAAAATAATGGAAAATTATGCGGCTTACCAAAAATCCCATACAAAATACACCTCTAGTGTAGGACAAAATATTTTTGAAAGCGTTCTAATGAATCCAATGATGATACATGTATTTAGAATAAATAATAGTAGCGAGTATGATAGAGACAATGAAGACTCCTCACTAGAGACTGTTAGATAATAAAATTCGCTAAAAAAGAAAAGAAAATATTCTCAAGATTTATGCCCCAAAGTAAACATGGTATCAATTGGATTTATGGTCTTCCATCCTAAACTTCTAAAAAATACTCAAAGCATAAAAGTACTCAAAAAAACCCTTAAAGTATAATAAATTATATAAATGCCAAAAATCTAGTGAGGTAATTCTGTTTCTATCATATTTAATATCTCCCAAATCCATGGCTTCAAATATTATTATTCATTGTTCATTAAATATCCTAGTGATAATCATATCATTAACAGTAAGCATAATAGTAAAAGTAGGACCATCATGATGCTTGATGTAAATGCCATGCTCTATCTTATTTTGGGAGAAGCCATAACAAGAAAATTATTATGGATTTTTTCATACCAAGCCCAAGGATTTTTTCTTAGAATCATACAAGATCTTCTTAAGATAATAGACAAATGGTATGAGGCCATTCTAAATAAATACTAATACTTGTTATCTATAAACCTCCTCATGGAGATCTCCACGTTAAGAGAGGTAATCTTAGCATCCATTTGGTTGATTTTCCTCATAAAGAAGCAAGAATTAAGAGAAACATAAGAATGAAGTCCTTGTGAACAACAAGGGTTACAATCTCGTGTTAATTACATCTTTTCTTATTAAAGACAACTTGGCAATAGGGTGAACCTTATCCTTCTAAATCTAACTATCAACGCCAAAATTCCTTTTGCATATCTATTTAAATGTGATAATAATCTTCCTTGCCTCAGTTAGAGGGACCAACTCTTATACCTAAATCCTAATAACAGAGTCATGGTACATCAATAATTTTGTTCGTCACTTAGGACACCATCTATATTGGCTATATCTAATCATATTCCCGGTTGCATCCATGTTAGTTGTAAGAGCAAAAGGTGAATGAGGGTTTTAATGATATTTATATTACACAAATTTATCAAAGGCTTTGAGGATAGACCTATTCCATTGAGAAACAAGACTCATACTAATCAGAGTAGAACTTAAAGTTAGGAAATCGTTCATATAATTAATATTAAATAAAATTAAAAGGGAACCTTGGTTATTAAATCTCAAAGATATGTCACGATTAAATCAGTAAAATAAGCTCATATTTTAAAAATCGTCATCATTAAAACTTGTATTGATATCAACTAGATTGTAAAACTATCAATAAGGACAATGTGATATTGAGAAGAAATAGTAAGAAAAGAGTTGGTAGATAACTAAGAGATCCATAAGAAAATATTACTTCAAAAGCATCATCCCCTCAAGTAATGCCCTCAAAGCAACAATACCATTAGGATGATATATCTTCGAGTTCTCACTATGCCCAAAAAAATACACGCTATCAAGTTATTAAAAACATGATCTATACATCCTCAATTTGGAAAAGAAAAATATCAGAAATATATTGGTTCTTAGAAAATAAAAAACAACTAGATAATTTGTAGTCCCTTTCTCTACAACACAACTTTGATTTAGCTAACTCTACAAAGTATCATTATTCAGAGGTATGATCCAAATTAAATAAACATCACGTAATGATCCATAAAGTGAACAAAAATTTCACCAATGATTCCTTGATGAAAAGTTTAGGTATATATCCCTTTTTTGTAGGTATTCCAATCAGTTTTCTAAAGTGACCATATTGCTTATGGTCTAAAATAAATTAACATTCAATTGGAAAAGAATATATTTATGCATGTGTATTAATAGTATAAAAGATACAATATGTGATGCCTCTTTTAATAAATGAAACTAAATGGGGGAAGTATTTAAAATTAATACTAAGGTCTCATGGTAAATTTACCTTTTTTTTTAATTTTGTAAATGGTAGAAATGTAAAAACACTTGCTCATATTACTATCTTTAAAGCTTGCATAATACTTGAGAAGTGCAAGCATTGATTTTTTCCTTCTCCTCTAATGTAGAAAACCAAAGTTGAGTACTGCAAAAAAACAATAAAGTTTTTCATCATAGGGTTTTAACTCTTCTGATAGTTTCTCAATGGAAAGGGATTGACCATAATGTGAGGGAAGGATTAATATATTTTTGTAGCATATATACATTTAGAATAAGCTTCAATGTTGTATAATATTTATAAAACCTGGCTTCTATTTCCATGACTTGTATTTTAGTAGTCCTTGCTATGAGTCACCAATGGTCTAGCATTTCCTTTAGGGTCATTAGTGGAAGTCATTAGAAAGACAAGTTTCAATTTGATAACATGCAAAGGACACGAGTCAATTTTAGGACTCAACATCAAGTTATATTTTAAAAAATATAATAATATCTTAATAAATATGTATTATTTCCAATATATCTCATGATTATGTTAGTGTATGAAATATTTATTGCTTTATCATAATATTTTTGGTTGTTGAATAACTTGCGCTTATGAGTAGATAGCCATTTGTGGTTGGTTTTGTACATATTTGGAAATTTCATCTTATCGTCTTTGATTTTAATACATTATCTTATGTCTATAGATAATCTATATTTAGATTCTTATAAGGGACAAGAGAAAGCATTATATAGTATTTAAAAAACTGTTGGACAATAAACAGAGATTTATAAAATTAAGAGAGACAAAATAGTAGTGACCATACTGTTATAGTAATAAAGGAGATATTGCAACCATAGAAGAAATATACAACAATTTATGTAATAATATGATAAGAAGAAAATATAATAAGAAACACAAGAACAAAAGTCCTAAAATCAGAGTAAATATGAGCTGGGAGGTAGTACAAGCCAAAAAGGAGTGTACGTTTTCTTGCTTTAGGTATTTGAGGAAGAGAAGGAAGAGAATATGAATGTGGAGCAAGAGCAAGGAGGGAGATCTCATCTTATTTGGGTGTATGTATTTAGGGAAATTTAAGAAATAAAAAATTCATATAAGGAAAAGGTCGGTAGCAAGGAAGGAAAACAACATTTGAAAGTCCTAATTGGAATTAAGGATGTTGTATCTAGAAGTATCAATTCCCGATTATAAGGGAAGAGGAATATAAACATATTACATGTCCATACAGGTAGTATATGCTATAACAAATATGATTATAAAGGATGAGATGGTCGAGCATGGTATACTAGTATTTAAAAGCATAAGGCTAATATGTAACATCCATGGAGGCTGGCTAGAGAGTTTAGATTATTTAAAATTAGACTAAGAGGAATTGGGTATTGAATTCAAATTACTTCATGATTTTCTTCCTAAAAGTTATTTCTTCATCGTATTTTCTAGTTTGGAGATCAAGGATACAATAATGGGTGGTAGCCCATGGTTTAGGGAGAGAAATACCAATATTTAAGATCATGAAGTGAATATTTTTCTATCTAGATAAAAACCATTCAAAAACTTCCACCGTGGGTCAGGATTTTTGGACTTATGTATTAGCTTATCAATAAAAGTATTGAGAATAATATTGGCATAAGGGAATAACCTAGATTTATGTTGTTATGGGTATTTCAATTTTTTTTTTTTTTACAATTGATTCATATTAAATCTCAATCAATAGAAAGCGGTCAAGTAGTATAAATGAAATCATAGCATTATGATGCCACATAAATTATGATATTGGAGATATAACAAGAGATAACAAATTGAAAATGATGGAAAAAGAGATAATAAAATTTGGTCATGAGATAAACTTCAGTATGAGGCAAGGATATCATACTATAATGGAAGCACTAGATGATAAAGGCCATTATTATTCACTCTAACGAATATTTAGAAGAAAAAAATAAGGAGAAAAGGGATGAGGAAGTCCAATGTGCAAGTTCAAATTCAAAAGGAACTAAAAGTGTAAAGGAATATGCAACATAAAATTCTAAAACAAAGGGGACAAAGGAGGGAGATTTTATTAAAGGAAAGTCGTCTTCATTTTCCTCAAGCAACAAAAAATCCTCTCCTTGGAATAGAAATGAAACTAGTATAAAGGTTATCTCTTGCAGTTTAAGATTTTTAGAACAACATAATAAAGAAATGAGGATGGAGGATATCTATAGCAATGTAGGGTTTTTAGGATAGCATGAAAAAAAAACTATAAAGGAGGAATTGCCTTGCACTCTAGGGTCTTTAGGTAACAAAATACAAGTGGCTTTAAAGTTATTCCTTATAACTCGGACCCTTTAGAGAAAGATAAACCCATGCATGATAAGTCCCATTATGAGAATTACAAAAAATATAAGATATTGTTAGTGGGATCTAAAAAAGGAGAGGAAGACCCAAGAAGCAAAAGTAAATATAAAGGAAAACTTACAGGTTTATCAGTGTGGGAGAACAAGAGCAAATATCTCAAATATTAACAATAGTTGTGACTAAGGCCACAAATAAAAACAAGCATTGATGATGTAAATGATATCTTGGATTATTAAGGACATGAATGAGAGCCCTAAGGTGTTAGAGAATTGATAAATTACCTTAGATAATATATTTATAAAGAAGGAAAGCAGGTAGAAAATATTTTAGCTATTTATGGTTTTGATCTTTGTCTTGGTAAAATCCAATAATTAAAATTAAACTAGTCGAGTGAGATTGTGAGAACATAATAGTTTGAAGAATATAAAGAATATTATTCACGAAGGACAAATGAAGAATATCTTTGGTAAAAACTCAAGTTGAATATGGATTAAGTAACCGTACGATAATGCAACTATTTTGTTATTTTTGATGGCAGTGGCCCCCATAGAAACCACACAATGTTTATTTAAAAACCAATATCATAAAATCAAGGTACTCAAGTTATAAAAGTTACGTTATGATTAAATCCAGGATCACATTTCCGAAGTGAAATGAACAAGATATTTTTTTGCCTAAAATTCAAAGGAGATGATAATAACCAAAGCAAAGATTAGAAACACCATTAATAATATCGAATATCTCGTTCTAAAAATGGATACACTAGTAAATTTAAAGGAGCAATAGAGAATATGAATCTCAACACTAAGACGATGGAGATTCAAATTGATGGAAATCAAGTTGTAATCAGTGTTGTATCATCATTTTTGTTTATGTGGAAACCATTTAACCTATAGAAAAAGTAAATTTTACTTGATCAAAACTAATATGGATAATTTATCAAGTTGTAAATCTAACATGACATTCCTTATTTGAAGAAGAAATATGATAAATCTTAAAATTCTCATATGTAAGATATCATATTAATCCAACCACTTTCTAATAATGATATGCTATAGAAGATGTCAATGTATTCATGAAATGATTTTACAATGTTTTCAATTTTCAATATTGGATATATATTAGTCTTAATAATACAACCAAATCATTATCTAATACCTTTAAAAATCACTAGTTGAATTAGTAAATCAACTTGCATATAATATCTAGTTTAAATTTCAACCAATTAGTGGATCTCCTTGCATTTGAAATTGAAAATAAAACTATAAAACAAATGTGAATTAAGATATTTTGTGATATTTAAGAAAGTAAAAAGAGAATCCATTGTAATTTCAATTAGGCAAGGAAACAATAGGTATTGCATTTGAACTTGAAAATAAAACTATAAAATAAAGATGAATTAAGATGATTTGTGATATTTAAGAAATTGAAAAAAATAATCCATTGAAATTTCAATTAGGTGCGAACATAATGTGTATCTTATTGGATGTAAATCAGATAAAAATATTTACTAAGAAATACTTATTGGAGTTGGTTTGAAGGTAATCTAATCTTTACACAAGACACCATGGTAATATAAGTTTTTTCTAAAATATTAATAAGAAGAATAAGCATGCCAATAGATATGAATGAAGAATCCATTATTTTATTTTATTTTGGTTGAAGCAATGCAAAGTACAAGTGACACAAAAATGGTGGGGCCACACTCCCTAGGGCCTCCCTCCCTCCCCTAATTTGAACTCAGGTCAATAAGATGAAATGCCAATGGCAGGTATCTAATTCTATAAGTTACTATTTGTTTTAATTAAGATACTAAATTTTAATATATAATATAAGAGGACTAAGTAATCCACCCACAAAGGAAGCGATTTCCATGAGATAAAATGTTTAACAACTTCTTTACATTAAATTTGCACGGTATAAACGTAAAAAAAGTATTTAATAAGGTTTTATTATATTCATAAATATGAATTATTTTATTTTAAGAGTTTATATAGTCGATACATATAATCAAATCACATCAGCTCGAGGCTTGTTTCAATATAATATAAATAATTAAAGAACACAGAAGGTTTTATTTTAAACGAACCTGTAAAAAAAATTCAAATAATTGAATAAAAAGTAAATTAAAGTAAAGAAAGAACTAATTATATCAATTAACATAAGTTTGTAATTGACAAGTACTTTATGTAATACATTGTTTAAACAATTTTATTAAATTTAACCAATATTCTTGGCTAAAACTATTAATTATCTATAAAAATATTTTTCTAAATTATTTTTTTATTTAAATAATATCTTTTGATTTAAAAAAAATACTAAAGTTTAATTTTCTCTTCTGTACCAATCAAAAAAAATCTGTAACAAGATATGAATAGGCTCATGTTATCGTGTGTAAATATATAACATATTCAGTCTATCTATGACAACATTACCAATTGTTTTGGAATGCACTATAATTTCAGAATTTGTATAGGCATATTGCTGTCCAGAATCCAGAATATAACGAACGATTTGAGAGCAAAACTCGGTTTGAGGGCAAAAAAATGAGTGAGTATCAATTCATGACGTATGTGTTTTATGTACAGGAGATGCACAGCAGTATAGTGTACAGCGCAGAATGAGACTCAGTGTGTAGATGAACGGGGAAAAATCACCTGCAACTGAGTCTGAGTCTGTTTGCAAGAGAAAAGATATTGGCAACTAAAAAAGTCTGCCTGCAAATTTGGAGGCGGAATCCAAGAGAGGAGAACGTGGAGAGCGGCCCAACTGCAAGGCCAACCTCCACAGAAATAACTCTCCGTTCTCTCTGCGCTGTGGATCTGATTGGGCGAGAGTGCGTTGGATGGAGGAGTCCAAAAAATGATAGAAACCAGCGCAGTTTCTGTACATTTCAAACACCATACCAATCTGACCTCCATGGCTCAGAGTGTTGGCCACCATGCCTAACACTCCAGCCACCATTGCCATATTTGAGCCTGAGCCGAACATACTGAGTGCCCCTGCCATCCCCGTGAGCAATGGAGCTCCGATGGCAAGAACGGTGTTTGCCTGCAGTACCTTGTGACTTAATTCCACGAACTCTGGTATATCGGCGCTCTTGAGCGTCTGTGAAACCTCTCTCAAATGGTTTTCCAAGTCTGCACTCCATCCGTTGACGTTGTTATTCAGTGGGGAACGGGGATGAGATGGTTGCTGCTCTTCTTCATCTTCTTCTTCTTCTTGTGGCCACCACACTGTTGGTTCGACTTTTTTAGGAAATTTTTCGAGCATGCCAGGGAAGAGAGGCAGAGGGTAAGCCTTGTCCAAGGCGAGCACAGAGTTGTAGGCCCTGGCAAGGAAGGAACGAGGTTGTTGCTCCTTCTCTTGCCGAAGGTGTGGAGGCATTGCAAGGTTTGTGTGGATGTCGACGTTGAGCTGCCGGAAGAGCCGCGCTGCCATTCTCTGCTCCTCCGCTAGCTGGGATGGCTGAATTTTATTCACTAAACACATCATGCCCGTTGTTGCCAGGTACAATAGTGTGGCCGCATGACCGGGATTCTGTCCAGGAAGGGCAGAAAGAATTAGAGCTGAAAGCGTCATGTTGGTGAAGGCGCCATGGAAGAGTTTGTTCCATCCATCTCGTTGTTGTGAGAGGACGTCATGCATTTCCGCCCGGTCCGCTGCAGCCGCCGCCACCAAACGCAGCTTCGCCACCATCATGTCTTCTTCTTCTTCTTCATGTTGATGCGTATTATTTTGATTTGTTCTTTTCGCTTTCGGCGGCGGCGGCGGCGGAGGCGGAAGCCAACCCTTGGCGTTCGCGTTGGCCTGGTCAACCTGGTGGCTTGGAGAGGCTGGAAAGGTGGCTACATGTAGCGGTTGTACGAGTAATGGGCCGCGGCCTGCAAGTTGCTGCAACTCCAACTCTTGCACATAAATCCTTGGAGGATCCGATGAAGACGAAGCCAAGATGATTGGGATTGGGCCAGAGCGACCCCGACCAGGACCAAGATTGAGTGCTTTTGCATAATTGGGCTGTCCTGAACCTAGCCTCAGCCTCGCATCACCATGGACATGTACGCCGTGGTAGCCCTGAATATGATTATGCCTATATTTAGGCAATAAATTGACGTTCTTCAACGCTGTGCCTGTGCTGGTTGTTGTTGTTGCCATCAGAGGCATTATCGCCCTATATCTGGTTTTGTATAGATTTATCTGGGTCTGTCCCTGTGTGAGAGATGAATTAATTGCCTAGTAAGAGATGTACGTGCTGCAGACGGATAGGAAAGCGCAATTCTTATGTTTTTTTATTTGTATACACAGAAGAGGGCAGAGCAGACTGTGAAAGGAAGTGAACGTATGCTACGGGTTTTATAAGGTCTGCACTCGAACCTATTCTATTCTATACTCATCCTTCTGTTGACTATTGACATTGACATGGAGATTGAACGAGCACCAATTCGACCCGGTCTCCCCCTCAACCGCTGAATAGGTTTTATTATTTTGTTTGACTCGGTTGATGTTTAGTTTTGTCCGCCGTTCAACATTTCAACCCCGAGAGATATGACCTACATCAAACTAAGCCAAGTCTCCCTATCCAATCCATCCTAACCTATATAGATTCAACTCTTCCTCTATTATATAATAGTAAAGTTCTTTATTTTATTTTTTGCTTGAAATACAACTAATATAATATAAAAAAATTAAATACCAATTTAAATATTAATATAAAAAATTAATTTGTTATACATATAATTAATCTAACAAAAACACATTTAAAAGAATGAAAAGCGTGATAATAATTATTAAATTTTTATTTATTTATTTTAGTTCTTAAAACACACTAAATTTTTTTTTATGAAAAGTTTAAAAAGACGACAACAAAAAAAAATATTTAGATGAAACATGTCTTCTTTGTTTAGCATAAATTTAACATTAAAAAAAAATGTACATTTACAAAAAAATGGATGATATACCAATTAACTAATTATTGAATAGTGATATCTCATAAAGTGCATCCTCTTCAGTGTGTGTCTTCAACTAAATGACATCGAACAAGATGAAAATATATTGGATATGAGCTAATATGAAGGTTCCTTCAAAACTTGTAGCACCTAAATAGCCCACATGACTACAGTCATATTTGTATTCCATGTTAATATTGATGAAAACCAATATCAACTCGTTATAAGCAACATGACAAAATGCATGACCAAGATGAAATTATTGAGTTGTTAGATTTGATTAATGGAATATCTTCTACATCTATACTATATGACAACTACATGAACGAAAACCTCTAGCATGATCTTCTTGAAAATATCCATGATCTATTACATATAGCTTATGCATGCCAACATACATTGAACTTGAGAACGAGTGTACCAAATTTAATGCATCTCAATATCAATACGCTTCGTCTACTAATGGCCAACTAGACTATGAACCAAATGAATGGTCCCTTCATAGTCATAATTAGAGAGCGTTGTCTGCATTTTTTAAAGGAAGATCCAACTTATCAAGGAACATTCACATCTAGACACTATTTTTCCTATATGTAATTACATTACAATACTCATATCACAAATAACTTAGACATGTCACATTGTTTCATACAAACTAGAAATTAATGCAAATTCAAGAGTAAAATAAATATCATAGACTGAATTTTGGCTCATCAATCACTCATCCATTTTCCATTTAAACATGTTCATAAAATAATGGAAAATTATGCGGCTTACCAAAAATCCCATACAAAATACACCTCTAGTGTAGGACAAAATATTTTTGAAAGCGTTCTAATGAATCCAATGATGATACATGTATTTAGAATAAATAATAGTAGCGAGTATGATAGAGACAATGAAGACTCCTCACTAGAGACTGTTAGATAATAAAATTCGCTAAAAAAGAAAAGAAAATATTCTCAAGATTTATGCCCCAAAGTAAACATGGTATCAATTGGATTTATGGTCTTCCATCCTAAACTTCTAAAAAATACTCAAAGCATAAAAGTACTCAAAAAAACCCTTAAAGTATAATAAATTATATAAATGCCAAAAATCTAGTGAGGTAATTCTGTTTCTATCATATTTAATATCTCCCAAATCCATGGCTTCAAATATTATTATTCATTGTTCATTAAATATCCTAGTGATAATCATATCATTAACAGTAAGCATAATAGTAAAAGTAGGACCATCATGATGCTTGATGTAAATGCCATGCTCTATCTTATTTTGGGAGAAGCCATAACAAGAAAATTATTATGGATTTTTTCATACCAAGCCCAAGGATTTTTTCTTAGAATCATACAAGATCTTCTTAAGATAATAGACAAATGGTATGAGGCCATTCTAAATAAATACTAATACTTGTTATCTATAAACCTCCTCATGGAGATCTCCACGTTAAGAGAGGTAATCTTAGCATCCATTTGGTTGATTTTCCTCATAAAGAAGCAAGAATTAAGAGAAACATAAGAATGAAGTCCTTGTGAACAACAAGGGTTACAATCTCGTGTTAATTACATCTTTTCTTATTAAAGACAACTTGGCAATAGGGTGAACCTTATCCTTCTAAATCTAACTATCAACGCCAAAATTCCTTTTGCATATCTATTTAAATGTGATAATAATCTTCCTTGCCTCAGTTAGAGGGACCAACTCTTATACCTAAATCCTAATAACAGAGTCATGGTACATCAATAATTTTGTTCGTCACTTAGGACACCATCTATATTGGCTATATCTAATCATATTCCCGGTTGCATCCATGTTAGTTGTAAGAGCAAAAGGTGAATGAGGGTTTTAATGATATTTATATTACACAAATTTATCAAAGGCTTTGAGGATAGACCTATTCCATTGAGAAACAAGACTCATACTAATCAGAGTAGAACTTAAAGTTAGGAAATCGTTCATATAATTAATATTAAATAAAATTAAAAGGGAACCTTGGTTATTAAATCTCAAAGATATGTCACGATTAAATCAGTAAAATAAGCTCATATTTTAAAAATCGTCATCATTAAAACTTGTATTGATATCAACTAGATTGTAAAACTATCAATAAGGACAATGTGATATTGAGAAGAAATAGTAAGAAAAGAGTTGGTAGATAACTAAGAGATCCATAAGAAAATATTACTTCAAAAGCATCATCCCCTCAAGTAATGCCCTCAAAGCAACAATACCATTAGGATGATATATCTTCGAGTTCTCACTATGCCCAAAAAAATACACGCTATCAAGTTATTAAAAACATGATCTATACATCCTCAATTTGGAAAAGAAAAATATCAGAAATATATTGGTTCTTAGAAAATAAAAAACAACTAGATAATTTGTAGTCCCTTTCTCTACAACACAACTTTGATTTAGCTAACTCTACAAAGTATCATTATTCAGAGGTATGATCCAAATTAAATAAACATCACGTAATGATCCATAAAGTGAACAAAAATTTCACCAATGATTCCTTGATGAAAAGTTTAGGTATATATCCCTTTTTTGTAGGTATTCCAATCAGTTTTCTAAAGTGACCATATTGCTTATGGTCTAAAATAAATTAACATTCAATTGGAAAAGAATATATTTATGCATGTGTATTAATAGTATAAAAGATACAATATGTGATGCCTCTTTTAATAAATGAAACTAAATGGGGGAAGTATTTAAAATTAATACTAAGGTCTCATGGTAAATTTACCTTTTTTTTAAATTTTGTAAATGGTAGAAATGTAAAAACACTTGCTCATATTACTATCTTTAAAGCTTGCATAATACTTGAGAAGTGCAAGCATTGATTTTTTCCTTCTCCTCTAATGTAGAAAACCAAAGTTGAGTACTGCAAAAAAACAATAAAGTTTTTCATCATAGGGTTTTAACTCTTCTGATAGTTTCTCAATGGAAAGGGATTGACCATAATGTGAGGGAAGGATTAATATATTTTTGTAGCATATATACATTTAGAATAAGCTTCAATGTTGTATAATATTTATAAAACCTGGCTTCTATTTCCATGACTTGTATTTTAGTAGTCCTTGCTATGAGTCACCAATGGTCTAGCATTTCCTTTAGGGTCATTAGTGGAAGTCATTAGAAAGACAAGTTTCAATTTGATAACATGCAAAGGACACGAGTCAATTTTAGGACTCAACATCAAGTTATATTTTAAAAAATATAATAATATCTTAATAAATATGTATTATTTCCAATATATCTCATGATTATGTTAGTGTATGAAATATTTATTGCTTTATCATAATATTTTTGGTTGTTGAATAACTTGCGCTTATGAGTAGATAGCCATTTGTGGTTGGTTTTGTACATATTTGGAAATTTCATCTTATCGTCTTTGATTTTAATACATTATCTTATGTCTATAGATAATCTATATTTAGATTCTTATAAGGGACAAGAGAAAGCATTATATAGTATTTAAAAAACTGTTGGACAATAAATAGAGATTTATAAAATTAAGAGAGACAAAATAGTAGTGACCATACTGTTATAGTAATAAAGGAGATATTGCAACCATAGAAGAAATATACAACAATTTATGTAATAATATGATAAGAAGAAAATATAATAAGAAACACAAGAACAAAAGTCCTAAAATCAGAGTAAATATGAGCTGGGAGGTAGTACAAGCCAAAAAGGAGTGTACGTTTTCTTGCTTTAGGTATTTGAGGAAGAGAAGGAAGAGAATATGAATGTGGAGCAAGAGCAAGGAGGGAGATCTCATCTTATTTGGGTGTATGTATTTAGGGAAATTTAAGAAATAAAAAATTCATATAAGGAAAAGGTCGGTAGCAAGGAAGGAAAACAACATTTGAAAGTCCTAATTGGAATTAAGGATGTTGTATCTAGAAGTATCAATTCCCGATTATAAGGGAAGAGGAATATAAACATATTACATGTCCATACAGGTAGTATATGCTATAACAAATATGATTATAAAGGATGAGATGGTCGAGCATGGTATACTAGTATTTAAAAGCATAAGGCTAATATGTAACATCCATGGAGGCTGGCTAGAGAGTTTAGATTATTTAAAATTAGACTAAGAGGAATTGGGTATTGAATTCAAATTACTTCATGATTTTCTTCCTAAAAGTTATTTCTTCATCGTATTTTCTAGTTTGGAGATCAAGGATACAATAATGGGTGGTAGCCCATGGTTTAGGGAGAGAAATACCAATATTTAAGATCATGAAGTGAATATTTTTCTATCTAGATAAAAACCATTCAAAAACTTCCACCGTGGGTCAGGATTTTTGGACTTATGTATTAGCTTATCAATAAAAGTATTGAGAATAATATTGGCATAAATAACCTAGATTTATGTTGTTATGGGTATTTCAATTTTTTTTTTTTTACAATTGATTCATATTAAATCTCAATCAATAGAAAGCGGTCAAGTAGTATAAATGAAATCATAGCATTATGATGCCACATAAATTATGATATTGGAGATATAACAAGAGATAACAAATTGAAAATGATGGAAAAAGAGATAATAAAATTTGGTCATGAGATAAACTTCAGTATGAGGCAAGGATATCATACTATAATGGAAGCACTAGATGATAAAGGCCATTATTATTCACTCTAACGAATATTTAGAAGAAAAAAATAAGGAGAAAAGGGATGAGGAAGTCCAATGTGCAAGTTCAAATTCAAAAGGAACTAAAAGTGTAAAGGAATATGCAACATAAAATTCTAAAACAAAGGGGACAAAGGAGGGAGATTTTATTAAAGGAAAGTCGTCTTCATTTTCCTCAAGCAACAAAAAATCCTCTCCTTGGAATAGAAATGAAACTAGTATAAAGGTTATCTCTTGCAGTTTAAGATTTTTAGAACAACATAATAAAGAAATGAGGATGGAGGATATCTATAGCAATGTAGGGTTTTTAGGATAGCATGAAAAAAAAACTATAAAGGAGGAATTGCCTTGCACTCTAGGGTCTTTAGGTAACAAAATACAAGTGGCTTTAAAGTTATTCCTTATAACTCGGACCCTTTAGAGAAAGATAAACCCATGCATGATAAGTCCCATTATGAGAATTACAAAAAATATAAGATATTGTTAGTGGGATCTAAAAAAGGAGAGGAAGACCCAAGAAGCAAAAGTAAATATAAAGGAAAACTTACAGGTTTATCAGTGTGGGAGAACAAGAGCAAATATCTCAAATATTAACAATAGTTGTGACTAAGGCCACAAATAAAAACAAGCATTGATGATGTAAATGATATCTTGGATTATTAAGGACATGAATGAGAGCCCTAAGGTGTTAGAGAATTGATAAATTACCTTAGATAATATATTTATAAAGAAGGAAAGCAGGTAGAAAATATTTTAGCTATTTATGGTTTTGATCTTTGTCTTGGTAAAATCCAATAATTAAAATTAAACTAGTCGAGTGAGATTGTGAGAACATAATAGTTTGAAGAATATAAAGAATATTATTCACGAAGGACAAATGAAGAATATCTTTGGTAAAAACTCAAGTTGAATATGGATTAAGTAACCGTACGATAATGCAACTATTTTGTTATTTTTGATGGCAGTGGCCCCCATAGAAACCACACAATGTTTATTTAAAAACCAATATCATAAAATCAAGGTACTCAAGTTATAAAAGTTACGTTATGATTAAATCCAGGATCACATTTCCGAAGTGAAATGAACAAGATATTTTTTTGCCTAAAATTCAAAGGAGATGATAATAACCAAAGCAAAGATTAGAAACACCATTAATAATATCGAATATCTCGTTCTAAAAATGGATACACTAGTAAATTTAAAGGAGCAATAGAGAATATGAATCTCAACACTAAGACGATGGAGATTCAAATTGATGGAAATCAAGTTGTAATCAGTGTTGTATCATCATTTTTGTTTATGTGGAAACCATTTAACCTATAGAAAAAGTAAATTTTACTTGATCAAAACTAATATGGATAATTTATCAAGTTGTAAATCTAACATGACATTCCTTATTTGAAGAAGAAATATGATAAATCTTAAAATTCTCATATGTAAGATATCATATTAATCCAACCACTTTCTAATAATGATATGCTATAGAAGATGTCAATGTATTCATGAAATGATTTTACAATGTTTTCAATTTTCAATATTGGATATATATATATATATATATATATATATATATATATATATATATAAGTCTTAATAATACAACCAAATCATTATCTAATACCTTTAAAAATCACTAGTTGAATTAGTAAATCAACTTGCATATAATATCTAGTTTAAATTTCAACCAATTAGTGGATCTCCTTGCATTTGAAATTGAAAATAAAACTATAAAACAAATGTGAATTAAGATATTTTGTGATATTTAAGAAAGTAAAAAGAGAATCCATTGTAATTTCAATTAGGCAAGGAAACAATAGGTATTGCATTTGAACTTGAAAATAAAACTATAAAATAAAGATGAATTAAGATGATTTGTGATATTTAAGAAATTGAAAAAAATAATCCATTGAAATTTCAATTAGGTGCGAACATAATGTGTATCTTATTGGATGTAAATCAGATAAAAATATTTACTAAGAAATACTTATTGGAGTTGGTTTGAAGGTAATCTAATCTTTACACAAGACACCATGGTAATATAAGTTTTTTCTAAAATATTAATAAGAAGAATAAGCATGCCAATAGATATGAATGAAGAATCCATTATTTTATTTTATTTTGGTTGAAGCAATGCAAAGTACAAGTGACACAAAAATGGTGGGGCCACACTCCCTAGGGCCTCCCTCCCTCCCCTAATTTGAACTCAGGTCAATAAGATGAAATGCCAATGGCAGGTATCTAATTCTATAAGTTACTATTTGTTTTAATTAAGATACTAAATTTTAATATATAATATAAGAGGACTAAGTAATCCACCCACAAAGGAAGCGATTTCCATGAGATAAAATGTTTAACAACTTCTTTACATTAAATTTGCACGGTATAAACGTAAAAAAAAGTATTTAATAAGGTTTTATTATATTCATAAATATGAATTATTTTATTTTAAGAGTTTATATAGTCGATACATATAATCAAATCACATCAGCTCGAGGCTTGTTTCAATATAATATAAATAATTAAAGAACACAGAAGGTTTTATTTTAAACGAACCTGTAAAAAAAATTCAAATAATTGAATAAAAAGTAAATTAAAGTAAAGAAAGAACTAATTATATCAATTAACATAAGTTTGTAATTGACAAGTACTTTATGTAATACATTGTTTAAACAATTTTATTAAATTTAACCAATATTCTTGGCTAAAACTATTAATTATCTATAAAAATATTTTTCTAAATTATTTTTTTATTTAAATAATATCTTTTGATTTAAAAAAAATACTAAAGTTTAATTTTCTCTTCTGTACCAATCAAAAAAAATCTGTAACAAGATATGAATAGGCTCATGTTATCGTGTGTAAATATATAACATATTCAGTCTATCTATGACAACATTACCAATTGTTTTGGAATGCACTATAATTTCAGAATTTGTATAGGCATATTGCTGTCCAGAATCCAGAATATAACGAACGATTTGAGAGCAAAACTCGGTTTGAGGGCAAAAAAATGAGTGAGTATCAATTCATGACGTATGTGTTTTATGTACAGGAGATGCACAGCAGTATAGTGTACAGCGCAGAATGAGACTCAGTGTGTAGATGAACGGGGAAAAATCACCTGCAACTGAGTCTGAGTCTGTTTGCAAGAGAAAAGATATTGGCAACTAAAAAAGTCTGCCTGCAAATTTGGAGGCGGAATCCAAGAGAGGAGAACGTGGAGAGCGGCCCAACTGCAAGGCCAACCTCCACAGAAATAACTCTCCGTTCTCTCTGCGCTGTGGATCTGATTGGGCGAGAGTGCGTTGGATGGAGGAGTCCAAAAAATGATAGAAACCAGCGCAGTTTCTGTACATTTCAAACACCATACCAATCTGACCTCCATGGCTCAGAGTGTTGGCCACCATGCCTAACACTCCAGCCACCATTGCCATATTTGAGCCTGAGCCGAACATACTGAGTGCCCCTGCCATCCCCGTGAGCAATGGAGCTCCGATGGCAAGAACGGTGTTTGCCTGCAGTACCTTGTGACTTAATTCCACGAACTCTGGTATATCGGCGCTCTTGAGCGTCTGTGAAACCTCTCTCAAATGGTTTTCCAAGTCTGCACTCCATCCGTTGACGTTGTTATTCAGTGGGGAACGGGGATGAGATGGTTGCTGCTCTTCTTCATCTTCTTCTTCTTCTTGTGGCCACCACACTGTTGGTTCGACTTTTTTAGGAAATTTTTCGAGCATGCCAGGGAAGAGAGGCAGAGGGTAAGCCTTGTCCAAGGCGAGCACAGAGTTGTAGGCCCTGGCAAGGAAGGAACGAGGTTGTTGCTCCTTCTCTTGCCGAAGGTGTGGAGGCATTGCAAGGTTTGTGTGGATGTCGACGTTGAGCTGCCGGAAGAGCCGCGCTGCCATTCTCTGCTCCTCCGCTAGCTGGGATGGCTGAATTTTATTCACTAAACACATCATGCCCGTTGTTGCCAGGTACAATAGTGTGGCCGCATGACCGGGATTCTGTCCAGGAAGGGCAGAAAGAATTAGAGCTGAAAGCGTCATGTTGGTGAAGGCGCCATGGAAGAGTTTGTTCCATCCATCTCGTTGTTGTGAGAGGACGTCATGCATTTCCGCCCGGTCCGCTGCAGCCGCCGCCACCAAACGCAGCTTCGCCACCATCATGTCTTCTTCTTCTTCTTCATGTTGATGCGTATTATTTTGATTTGTTCTTTTCGCTTTCGGCGGCGGCGGCGGCGGAGGCGGAAGCCAACCCTTGGCGTTCGCGTTGGCCTGGTCAACCTGGTGGCTTGGAGAGGCTGGAAAGGTGGCTACATGTAGCGGTTGTACGAGTAATGGGCCGCGGCCTGCAAGTTGCTGCAACTCCAACTCTTGCACATAAATCCTTGGAGGATCCGATGAAGACGAAGCCAAGATGATTGGGATTGGGCCAGAGCGACCCCGACCAGGACCAAGATTGAGTGCTTTTGCATAATTGGGCTGTCCTGAACCTAGCCTCAGCCTCGCATCACCATGGACATGTACGCCGTGGTAGCCCTGAATATGATTATGCCTATATTTAGGCAATAAATTGACGTTCTTCAACGCTGTGCCTGTGCTGGTTGTTGTTGTTGCCATCAGAGGCATTATCGCCCTATATCTGGTTTTGTATAGATTTATCTGGGTCTGTCCCTGTGTGAGAGATGAATTAATTGCCTAGTAAGAGATGTACGTGCTGCAGACGGATAGGAAAGCGCAATTCTTATGTTTTTTTATTTGTATACACAGAAGAGGGCAGAGCAGACTGTGAAAGGAAGTGAACGTATGCTACGGGTTTTATAAGGTCTGCACTCGAACCTATTCTATTCTATACTCATCCTTCTGTTGACTATTGACATTGACATGGAGATTGAACGAGCACCAATTCGACCCGGTCTCCCCCTCAACCGCTGAATAGGTTTTATTATTTTGTTTGACTCGGTTGATGTTTAGTTTTGTCCGCCGTTCAACATTTCAACCCCGAGAGATATGACCTACATCAAA
The DNA here is from genome assembly GCA_028583015.1 of Wollemia nobilis. Taxonomy (NCBI): domain Eukaryota; kingdom Viridiplantae; phylum Streptophyta; class Pinopsida; order Araucariales; family Araucariaceae; genus Wollemia; species Wollemia nobilis. Next base: position 7,301 of record JAQPPZ010011159.1, on the reverse strand, counting down.
CTAAGCCAAGTCTCCCTATCCAATCCATCCTAACCTATATAGATTCAACTCTTCCTCTATTATATAATAGTAAAGTTCTTTATTTTTTTTTGCTTGAAATACAACTAATATAATATAAAAAAAATTAAATACCAATTTAAATATTAATATAAAAAATTAATTTGTTATACATATAATTAATCTAACAAAAACACATTTAAAAGAATGAAAAGCGTGATAATAATTATTAAATTTTTATTTATTTATTTTAGTTCTTAAAACACACTAAATTTTTTTTTTATGAAAAGTTTAAAAAGACGACAACAAAAAAAAATATTTAGATGAAACATGTCTTCTTTGTTTAGCATAAATTTAACATTAAAAAAAAATGTACATTTACAAAAAAATGGATGATATACCAATTAACTAATTATTGAATAGTGATATCTCATAAAGTGCATCCTCTTCAGTGTGTGTCTTCAACTAAATGACATCGAACAAGATGAAAATATATTGGATATGAGCTAATATGAAGGTTCCTTCAAAACTTGTAGCACCTAAATAGCCCACATGACTACAGTCATATTTGTATTCCATGTTAATATTGATGAAAACCAATATCAACTCGTTATAAGCAACATGACAAAATGCATGACCAAGATGAAATTATTGAGTTGTTAGATTTGATTAATGGAATATCTTCTACATCTATACTATATGACAACTACATGAACGAAAACCTCTAGCATGATCTTCTTGAAAATATCCATGATCTATTACATATAGCTTATGCATGCCAACATACATTGAACTTGAGAACGAGTGTACCAAATTTAATGCATCTCAATATCAATACGCTTCGTCTACTAATGGCCAACTAGACTATGAACCAAATGAATAGTCCCTTAATAGTCACAATTAGAGAGCGTTGTCTCCTTTTTTAAAAGGAAGATCCAACTTATCAAGGAATATTCACATCTAGACACTATTTTTCCTATATGTAATTACATTACAATACTCATATCACAAATAACTTAGACATGTCACATTGTTTCATACAAACTAGAAATTAATGCAAATTCAAGAGTAAAATAAATATCATAGACTGAATTTTGGCTCATCAATCACTCATCCATTTTCCATTTAAACATGTTCATAAAATAATGGAAAATTATGCGGCTTACCAAAAATCCCATACAAAATACACCTCTAGTGTAGGACAAAATATTTTTGAAAGCGTTCTAATGAATCCAATGATGATACATGTATTTAGAATAAATAATAGTAGCGAGTATGATAGAGACAATGAAGACTCCTCACTAGAGACTGTTAGATAATAAAATTCGCTAAAAAAGAAAAGAAAATATTCTCAAGATTTATGCCCCAAAGTAAACATGGTATCAATTGGATTTATGGTCTTCCATCCTAAACTTCTAAAAAATACTCAAAGCATAAAAGTACTCAAAAAAACCCTTAAAGTATAATAAATTATATAAATGCCAAAAATCTAGTGAGGTAATTCTGTTTCTATCATATTTAATATCTCCCAAATCCATGGCTTCAAATATTATTATTCATTGTTCATTAAATATCCTAGTGATAATCATATCATTAACAGTAAGCATAATAGTAAAAGTAGGACCATCATGATGCTTGATGTAAATGCCATGCTCTATCTTATTTTGGGAGAAGCCATAACAAGAAAATTATTATGGATTTTTTCATACCAAGCCCAAGGATTTTTTCTTAGAATCATACAAGATCTTCTTAAGATAATAGACAAATGGTATGAGGCCATTCTAAATAAATACTAATACTTGTTATCTATAAACCTCCTCATGGAGATCTCCACGTTAAGAGAGGTAATCTTAGCATCCATTTGGTTGATTTTCCTCATAAAGAAGCAAGAATTAAGAGAAACATAAGAATGAAGTCCTTGTGAACAACAAGGGTTACAATCTCGTGTTAATTACATCTTTTCTTATTAAAGACAACTTGGCAATAGGGTGAACCTTATCCTTCTAAATCTAACTATCAACGCCAAAATTCCTTTTGCATATCTATTTAAATGTGATAATAATCTTCCTTGCCTCAGTTAGAGGGACCAACTCTTATACCTAAATCCTAATAACAGAGTCATGGTACATCAATAATTTTGTTCGTCACTTAGGACACCATCTATATTGGCTATATCTAATCATATTCCCGGTTGCATCCATGTTAGTTGTAAGAGCAAAAGGTGAATGAGGGTTTTAATGATATTTATATTACACAAATTTATCAAAGGCTTTGAGGATAGACCTATTCCATTGAGAAACAAGACTCATACTAATCAGAGTAGAACTTAAAGTTAGGAAATCGTTCATATAATTAATATTAAATAAAATTAAAAGGGAACCTTGGTTATTAAATCTCAAAGATATGTCACGATTAAATCAGTAAAATAAGCTCATATTTTAAAAATCGTCATCATTAAAACTTGTATTGATATCAACTAGATTGTAAAACTATCAATAAGGACAATGTGATATTGAGAAGAAATAGTAAGAAAAGAGTTGGTAGATAACTAAGAGATCCATAAGAAAATATTACTTCAAAAGCATCATCCCCTCAAGTAATGCCCTCAAAGCAACAATACCATTAGGATGATATATCTTCGAGTTCTCACTATGCCCAAAAAAATACACGCTATCAAGTTATTAAAAACATGATCTATACATCCTCAATTTGGAAAAGAAAAATATCAGAAATATATTGGTTCTTAGAAAATAAAAAACAACTAGATAATTTGTAGTCCCTTTCTCTACAACACAACTTTGATTTAGCTAACTCTACAAAGTATCATTATTCAGAGGTATGATCCAAATTAAATAAACATCACGTAATGATCCATAAAGTGAACAAAAATTTCACCAATGATTCCTTGATGAAAAGTTTAGGTATATATCCCTTTTTTGTAGGTATTCCAATCAGTTTTCTAAAGTGACCATATTGCTTATGGTCTAAAATAAATTAACATTCAATTGGAAAAGAATATATTTATGCATGTGTATTAATAGTATAAAAGATACAATATGTGATGCCTCTTTTAATAAATGAAACTAAATGGGGGAAGTATTTAAAATTAATACTAAGGTCTCATGGTAAATTTACCTTTTTTTTTAATTTTGTAAATGGTAGAAATGTAAAAACACTTGCTCATATTACTATCTTTAAAGCTTGCATAATACTTGAGAAGTGCAAGCATTGATTTTTTCCTTCTCCTCTAATGTAGAAAACCAAAGTTGAGTACTGCAAAAAAACAATAAAGTTTTTCATCATAGGGTTTTAACTCTTCTGATAGTTTCTCAATGGAAAGGGATTGACCATAATGTGAGGGAAGGATTAATATATTTTTGTAGCATATATACATTTAGAATAAGCTTCAATGTTGTATAATATTTATAAAACCTGGCTTCTATTTCCATGACTTGTATTTTAGTAGTCCTTGCTATGAGTCACCAATGGTCTAGCATTTCCTTTAGGGTCATTAGTGGAAGTCATTAGAAAGACAAGTTTCAATTTGATAACATGCAAAGGACACGAGTCAATTTTAGGACTCAACATCAAGTTATATTTTAAAAAATATAATAATATCTTAATAAATATGTATTATTTCCAATATATCTCATGATTATGTTAGTGTATGAAATATTTATTGCTTTATCATAATATTTTTGGTTGTTGAATAACTTGCGCTTATGAGTAGATAGCCATTTGTGGTTGGTTTTGTACATATTTGGAAATTTCATCTTATCGTCTTTGATTTTAATACATTATCTTATGTCTATAGATAATCTATATTTAGATTCTTATAAGGGACAAGAGAAAGCATTATATAGTATTTAAAAAACTGTTGGACAATAAACAGAGATTTATAAAATTAAGAGAGACAAAATAGTAGTGACCATAATGAAAGCACGAGATTCTGGTCAAAAGAAACACCAAGTGCGATTGCATTCAAAATTAAGTACGCTTAAGTCCTAGAAATGTAAATTGCATGAAACGGAAAAGAGACACATTGGAAGAGACACAATCAGATAAAGAAAACACAGCCCTTTCATTAATTTCCTTTGATCTCCGTTACAATGATGCCTCCTCCCTTTTCAGGGGCTAGGAGCGCAAATAGAGTTTGATTACAATCGCTAAATGATTCCTCCTTCCGCGTGCCCACGATTGCAATGGGCGGGCCAAGATGATGCCGTCGCTGATGTCGATGAGTTCTTCGCCTCTGCTGCTTCTCCTGCGAACAAAGAAATGACCAAGGCGTCAGTAGCACCTGCTGCAAATGAAAAGCATTCTCTCTCTAAAACCAACGAAATATGCATATGAATATTTGCCTAAAACAGTGAATACAGTGACACCAAATTGCTTCAAAACTTGACGAAGGTAAGAGAAGTTACCGAAGGCCACTTCCACCGAGGCACTGGCCAATCCACCTTAAAATGGGAATTCGTCCCCGGGCGGGACGACTTCGACTGTAATCCGTCCCCTGGGTGGGACGAATTCTTCCGAGTTGGAGAAACCGACCCGCTCGCTTCCAATGTCGGATCCTCGGGTCCGCAAAACTCCCCGCAAAATAGGGGGGTTAGGTAATTGGGGCCATTTTGGGATGACCCAGATGGTCGGATTTTCCCAATTTGGCCTCCACCCTCGGGATTTTGACTTTGACACCTGCAAGTTAGCGAAACGACAAAGCAATACAAAACATCCTAAAATCTGACCAAAAGTTACAAAATTGCAATTATGGACTAATCAGACCTAGTAACATAGAATGCAATCTAAAAAATAATCTAAAGTGCTCAAAAACTAAAATTAGGACTTGGGGGGTGCGGGGGTGCCCAAGTGGGCCTCCCACCGTTGGCCCTCGATTTTGGAGCCAAACCATCGGGGATGGGCCCAAAACCTTTTAGGATTGGGGGGTCGGCGAATTGGTAGGTTCAGATGTCCATGCGTCGGATTTGAGTAAGGTTCGAGCTTCCAAAGGCCACCCAACAACCTCCCTTGCAAAAGAGATTGGTGGATGTAGGAAGGTGAACAAAGGGGGATGCAAGTGAGTCTTCAATTTGGCAGCACTTCTTTGCTTGAACACTCCTTCAACCTGTATATTTTGGGTGAGAAAAGTCCCACCTTTTATAGACCCAAGGGGTCTCTTTTGGGAGGGAAGCACAAAAGCCAAGTGTTGGCCATAGGCGCCATGTGGCAGTCTTGTCTTCCCATGAGGGAGGGGAGTCTTCCATTGACTTGAACTTTGATAAATGCTCTTTGTAACAGTCCTCTAACGGCCCCTCTGTCCACTTACACATGCGTGCAAGGTAGGAGCCCTTAACTGACTGTTCTGGGCTGCCACTTGGCACCATTTGCCTTTTTGCCCGTTAAGCTTAGAATTCGTCCTGGGGTGGGACGGATTCTATTTTGAATTCGTCCCGGGGTGAGACGAGTACTGGGCAAAGTGTCCAAGTGTGCCAAATTGCTTCTTGACCTTACAAAATTGCTATGAAAGTGGTTAGGACCACTTTTTAACCTCTGAGGGCTGCCCTGGGGCAGTGTTTGCCAAAGCGATCGGTGTTTGCAGTCACATAATCGGATTGGTGCTGTTTTGGTGTCTACAGATGCCCCTTTTTGGGAAGCGCTATGGGTGACGCAATGCTGAGAAAAAATAGATAACCAAAGCACTAATGATTAGGGTTTCTTGGTAACCTAACCAACTTTTGATGCCCCAAGTATGGAAAGGGCATGCATTCTTGAATCCTTGCTTCTGACGAGCTAAGGAATTTGATTTCAAGTATTAACCTATTTTGGTGAGGTGTGACTTGAACTCAGACATTGATCAGTCATGAACAAGTGAAGGGCGTTTTTATCCTCAGGGGGAACCTTGTGTTCATGATTCACGAAATGCCAAGTGTTTGGTTGATTTGATTGTTGCTTGTTTACTCCCCCCAAGCAGGAGCGTGATTGTCTTTGTCAATGATTCTTTGAATGCATGTCGTTTTCCTTAATTGGGTGTGTGATTGTTGGTTGGTGACTAAGTGTGACTACCCCCTCAAGCGACGAATCGATGAGGGAATGACCTTCGTGAGAGAAGCGACGAGTCGCTTGACCCAAGATAACTTGTGCAAGGGTGCCTTTAGAGGGTTTACCGTTAAGCGTGTGCAATTTTTCCAACATATGGACCTATTTTTGGTGGGTGTTAACCCTTTTGGTGATGTCATAATGAGGTGAAATCGTCGAAAACTTATTTCCCTGTGGAGCGGTCCGGCTATGATAGCCTTCTTGGGGAACTAGGAGAGCGATAATTTGGACCTCGACATCGATTTTCTTTGCCTAGAGGTTAAGTGCATGAGCACTTATGTCCGGAATTGTTTTTGTTGTGTTTTTGTTGAATTTTGTACTATTTTTGTTGTTTTTGTGACACCATTTGGTGATCGAATTGTCGACAATCCGTCCTCCCGTGGAGTGGTCCGGCTATGGTAGCCTTCTTCGGGAGTAGGATAGTGACAATTAAAACCCCGACATCAATTTTGCTATGCCAAGAGTTTAAGTGCAAGAGTACTTTTGTCTGGCAATGTTTATTGCTTGTTTTGTGTTGCATTTTTGTTGTTTTGTTGTTTTTTTGTGACACCATTTTGGGATTAAATTGTCAAAATATGTCTTCCCGTGGAGTGGTCCGGCTATGGTAGCCTTCTTAGGGAGTAGGATAGTGTTAATTTGTGACCCCGATGTCGATTTTGTATGCCCATGTTGTCAGTTGCATTTGCAATCCTGGTAGCGCTTTATTGTCTGTTTTTAGTGCATTTTTAGTCATTTTTCTTGATTTTTTTTGTGCTGGCTTGAATTCGTCCCTGGGTGGGACGAATTCCAGCTGGAGAATTCATCCCTGGGTGGGACGAGCGCTGATCAGAGTGCTCATCCCAGTCAAGGATGAATTTCAGTGCAAAAGGCCTATTTAAGGGCCAAAACTTGATTTTGGGCTCATTTGTGTCATTTTTTTTCTTGCGATTTTGGAGCTCGGGAGTAGGTGATACTCTGCGGAAGCGCCGTCTGGAATTTTCTCTACCATCATGAGTGCACAAACTGGTTCGAGCAGCGGAGCCGAGGCGAGACCTGTAAATGACCCTAGGGTTTATTTTGCTTTAACTTAATGCATTATTTTTGTTTTGCGCTTTTCAAAACTTTATGATTTTTTGTGATGTTTTTGTTTAACAACTAAGGTTAGAAACCCTAGAATTGAAAATTTTATCTTTTTCATTTATTTATTTATTATTTTTTTTTTTTGTTTGCTT
>JAQPPZ010011158.1:0-47914 GCA_028583015.1 Wollemia nobilis | reverse complement strand
GCAAATATGGTAGATAAATACATTGGGTATGCAGTGTTATGGTACCGGTCTGAGGAGCGGGGGTTGAATCGGCGGTTTGCAGGAGATGTGGACCATTACACAGATTCGTTTGCATGATTGACTCCAATGGATGTGGTTTGGAGGCCATATCGAGATTGTCCCGCATGGCCCAAGGCTAAGGAGTGGCTTCGACGAGTTTGGAGGGGTAGGTCGCTCATTGGCCAACACGACATGGAGCATGAGTACTTTCCCTATGCCCGGGTCACATGACAGTTTGGGGTGCACCAGGGGGTGCCTGGGGAGCCCTTAGTCTATCAACGTCGAAGCGATGAGAGGACCTTGGTAGCACCCATCATCGAGCCCCTGGGGGAGGAGGCAGATGCAGTACTTGACACCCCGAATGTGGATGACGTTGGGGTTACAACTGAGTATCAAGAGTGGTGGACGCTACGACGATGGCAGGGTGAGGGGCCATTAGGAGGGGATGAGGCAGCAGTAGGTGGGGAGGGTGTAGAGGCACTAGGAGAGGGTTGGGGAGCTCCCATGGTAGATGTGGAGATGGTAGAGGTTGCGGATGCGGGGGAGGACTTTGGGTTTCTAGATTAGCTAGAGGATCGGGATGTCCCAAAGCAGTGGGAGCCTAAACAGGTAGCCACTCCAGAGACACCTATGCCTTAGGTCATTCCGGGAGATGCAGATGCAGGGTTGCATGCAGAGGTGGCATAGTTGATGGAGCTACTACAAAGATGATATTAGGAGATTACACATTTTGTGGGGCTACTCCGACGATAGGATGAGGAGATTACGTGTTTGGCGAGGCTACTCCGACGACGAGATGAGGAGCTGGGGGATGCACTATAGGAAAGGGATCTCTTGCGTACACAGTTGGCAGAGCAGGAGAACACATTGGCTGTGTTCCACCATCGAAAGGGGGATACAGATGCTACTCAAGAGATGGAGCGCATGCGGGATAACCTTGTGGTATAATTTTGATGGGAGAGGGACTTGCTGTGGTAGCATTGTGATTTGCAGGAGGAGATTGTCTGTCTTGGTGGGCGAGTTCCTACAGTTTCTGTGAGCGGAGCGTTGCACCGTTCGAGAGGGAGTGATACTGAGCAGTCAACATCCTCTCGGCGTAGGCGACTGGATGAGGGAGGGGCTAGCAGGCGTGATGCGGGGGCTAGCAATAGCCGCCCTAAGGGGTCACATAGGACCCACACCATGGGGGGTAGTTCCCGTCGCATCGATCCTACATGATCATGGTGGTCGATGCCCTAGGCTTGGGGTTTTTGGGTTTTTATTTTATGATTGCGGGGTCAGAGGACCAATTATTGTAGCCTACGGGCATTTTTGATGATATATATATAGATGACTTTTTGGATTTGCATGTGTTGTGATTTTATTTTATGCATAGTGATTGATGTGGATGATTACGTGCGAATGATGGATGCATATGCGATGATGAATGCAAATGTTTCTAAGTTAGATGATATGTTTATGAAATGGATGAAATGTTTTGTTGATTTGTGGCGGTGGCACCATAGAATGTTTTAAACTTTTGGCTTTATGTAGTATGCAGCGGTTTTATGAACTGACTTGATAGTTGTATTGTGTTTTGTTTGTGGTGATTGCTGTATGAGATGATGTTTACATGTATATACGTTGTTTTTGTATTTTTCTGATAATAATGCAATAATGAGTGATATCACAGTTGGTTTAGAATGTAGTTGATATTTTTTGTGACTTAGATGTTTTAACTTAACTAGCCAAAACTGTACTTTTTTTCCTGACATGACTTTTGTATAAGGTATGAATCAGACTTGTTTTTGACCAAGTTATTTTACATCCCTGTGTGCGTGATTGAGTTCATTTATGTGGTATTTGTCAGGATACCGCCAGTGCCAGATAGGCTATCAACCAAAATTGTACTGAGGATCACCTAATTAGCTCCACTAACTCCTTTTTTGTATTTAATCAGATTATTTTGCTTGGCGATCTAGGATACCATAAGCTAGCTCATCCACATGCAAAAATTGATCTGCACACAAGTTAATGTGACAGATATATCGTCATGCGGGAGGTTTGCCACTAGTGACCAATAGGCTATCCACCAAATCGGTACTGAGGCTCGCCTCGTGACCTTTTTTTGAATGCTGAGAGTTCCAGGGATTCAATTTTGACTCCGTTATTTTCTTCATTTGTATTGGGATACTTGCTCTTTTGTAGTGATGAAAATCACTGTTTATTTTTTTTGTGTTTCTTTCTTTTGAGCAAGGTATTTTGACTTTTGGAGTGATGAAGATCACTATTGTTTGTACTTTTTTGATGTATGCACCGTGTGGGGTTTGATGTCAATCTTTTGAGGTGTTGACTTTTGCAAATTTGTGATGTTTTGCAACTTTTTGAGAACTTCGGATTCTTGGGGAATTGGGTAGGGAATATTCTTGTCCTTTTGCCAACTCTCAGCATTCTTGGGGTCATTCGCATAGGGGGATGAGCAAGATAACCTTTTTCACTGTATGGTATCCTAAATTGCTTTACAGGTTTCATATTTCATTGACACAACTTGGGAATTGTTTTGTGTTTTAGCTTGTGATGGGATGTTACGTAACAAGGCGTATTTCAAGTATGACTCTACCTTTGTAAAATATTTTTGACTGTGTACAATTTTTGGCTAGAAATTTAACGATAGCTGAATGACGAAAACTCTAGATACATTAAATGACAACCTGACTTATGATATGGTGACTTTATGTATGGTGTTGTTTTTGCGATATTGTATATGAAATGGAGAATGTGAAAAATGATGGGTTTGCCAAGTAACGATAGTCTATATGCCTTTGAGCCGTATGACCAACAAATATGCATTGTATGGATGTGATGCCTAATGCAACTATGTTTTTGTATTTTTGATTTTTGAAACGTGCATGAAAGTAAAATGTAGATTTTTTTTATTTTTAATGATTTTGTTGTTTTTGAATTTTCTTGATGATGCCTAAGTGATTGTGAGAATCCTTGGAGATTTTTGGTTTGCCCAAAGGGTTTGTGGGCACCTTTGGAGCGTTTTGGGGATTGACCAAGCGATTGTGGAAATCCTTGGAGCTTTTTGGTTTGACCAAGCGATTGCAATAATCCTTGGAGCTTTTTGGTTTGACCAAGTGATTGCAATAATCCTTGGAGCTTTTTGGTTTGACCAAGCGATTGTGATAATCCTTGGAGCTTTTTTGGGTTGACCAAAGGGTTTATGGATACCTTTGGGGCGTTTTGGGTTTGACCAAGCGATTGCGATAATCCTTGGAGCTTTTGGGTTGGGCTATGACTCTCTTATATGTGGAATGGCCTTAAATGACTGATGTTCAAGGGTTCTAGTTCTTTGATTCCATCAAGGGAGTCTAGTCGGTATGTTTCAGGTCCTATTTTACTTTCAATCATGTAAGGACCTAACCAGTTTTTCGTGAACTTGTCCCAGAGATGGGAAGGCAAGTTGCGGTTCTACTGGTTCTCTTTTAGGACTAGGTCACCAACCTAAAAGTCTCTCAGGTGAACTTTCATGTTGTATGCCCTCTTAAGTCACTCTTGGTAAATACGAAAATGCTTGAGAGCATTAACGCATCGTTCGTCAAGCAACGTAAGCTAGTCTAACCGGGCCTGCCATGCAATGTCATCATCAATGAACTCTTGCATTGATATGCACAGGGAAGGAATTTCTAACTCAAGAGGCATGACTGCCTTAGAACCATACACTAGCAAAAATGGAGTTGCCCTAGTGGGTGTCCGAATGCTAGTGTGATAAGCCCATAGGGCAAGTGGGATCTATATGTGCCAATCCTTATGACTGTCTGCGACTGTATTTTTGAGAATGGCAACTAGCATTTTGTTTGACGCCTCTACTTGCCCATTTGCTTGTGGATAATAGGGTGTTGAAAAATTGTGCTGAATCTTGTATTTTGTGGTCAAAGCGCACACATATTTGTTTTTGAAGGATGTCCCATTATCCGAAAGGATCTTGGATGGAATACCAAAATGACATATGATGTTATGTAAAATGAACTCCGTGATGCAGGCTCCAGTCATAGAGGTAAGCGAAATTGCTTCCACCCATTTGGTAAAATATTCGGTGGCCGTAGTGATAAACATGTGACGGAAAAATGATGTAGGGAAGATCTTTCCAATTAGATCAAATCCCCACTACAAAAAGGGCCAAGCCGACTGGATCGGCTGCAAGGCTTGGGAAGGTACGTGTGTGATATTATCATGGTATTGACACTTTACGCACTTCTTGACATAAGCACAACAATATCATTCTAAATATGGCCAATAATAGCCCATGCAAAGAATGCACTTTGCGATGGCCATACCGCTGAAGTGGCCACCATAGGTACCATCGTGTGCTTGGGCAATTTCCCAAGTGGACTCTTGTTGGTCCAAACAATGGAGGAGGATCCCTTCGTAGTTACGACGGTACAAAATGTCTCCTAATAAGACATACTTTGCCGCTCTCTGTTTGAATGCTCATTTTGCGACATGCATCAATCCAAGTGGAAGGGTACCTAACTTGAGGTAGTATCGGATAGGTGAATACCAATCCTGCTGATCTGAAACCTCGACGGTATGAACAGCCAATCCCTCTTGAAGTTCCTATCTAGTGAAAGCTGAGTGGGAAAGCATCTGCAAGAATAGCATTGTGTTTCTATTAATGGGAGTAGGGGAGAACAAGGACCCCCAATCGACATGTTTTAAACGATCGAGGAATCAGGTGAAATTATCTGGAGATGGGTCAATCTAAATCGAGTGGACTCCTGGTGTTGAATTAGAGCTTGCATGCTCCATTTTAGATTGCGATAGTGTTTTGAATTGGATAGTTGTCATGTCACTAGAGAGGTCTTGCGGGATAAGTGACCCTAAGGAGGCCATAGTGTCCGCAAAATGATTCGATGATCGAGGAAGTGCCTCGATGTCGTACCATTCAAGTTTTGCCAGGAGTTTGTCCACAAGGGCTTTGTAGGCCTGTAGGACTGGGCATTTACATTGAAATACGCCTTTCACTTGGTTGACTATTAGTAGCGAATCATCGAAGATGTTCAAGCATTTAATATTCATGGTGATTGTTGTCTGAAGACCTATGAGCAAGGCTTCATATTCAACGTTATTATTGGTGCATAGGAAGTCAAGTTTAAATGACAAGGGGATTGGAGCCCCTTGTGGTGTGAAGAATACAATTCCTACACCACCTCCTTGCTCACATTTAGAACCATCAAAGAATAGGGTTATGTCGGCCTGTGAATCAGGCGCATCAAAATTTGGCAATTCTGAAACATGGAAGACCCCATCATTGGGTAGTTCTACTGTTAGAGGCTGATCGTCTTCAATAGGAGCCTCTGCTAGTTTATCGGCTATGACTTGACCTTTAATGGATTTTTTTCCAATGAACTCTATGTCAAACTCCGTCAACAACATGATCCATTTCGTCGTGCAACTACTATGATAAGTATGACTCATCATGTATCGCAATGGATTCTCCTTAGACACAACATAAGTCATGTTTCCCAACATGTAGTGGCATAGCTTTTTGGTAGCAAATACCACTACCAAGCAAAGCTTCTCGACGTATGCATAGTTAAGTTCGTAACTGACCATGGTGCAGCTAAGATAGTAAGTAGCCTGTTCTTTGTGATGTTCATTCTTCTGGGATAGCATGGCATGCAGTGCCACCTCAATAGCTAAGATGTATAAATAGAATGGCACTCCTAGTCTGGGTGGTGCCAATATTGGTGGCGAAGCCAAGTATTGTTTTATATTATTGAAGGCTGATTGGCACTCGTCATCCCAATGAAATGCTCCCCATTGTGCAATAATTTGTTCATGGTTTGGCACTTGTTAGATATATGTGCTATGAAGCGCTTAATTGAAGTGGCCTTTCCCTGTAGGCTTCTGAGCTACCTAATGGTAGTTGGGGGGAGCATCTCAAGGATTGCCTTGACTTTGTTTGGGTCCACCTCGATTCCTCGCTTTGAGACAATGAAACCCAAGAGTTTTCCAGATGTGATGCCAAAGATGCACTTCTTGGGGTTTAGTCAAACCTTGTGTTCTATGAGGCGATCGAGGATCTTGCTCAAGTCGACGAGATGATTTGGGTGCAAGAGGGACTTGGCCAACAAATCATCCATGTAATATTCTAAATTTTTGTGCATGTAATCATGGAAAATGTACGTCATGGCACGTTGGTAGGTGGTGCCAACCTTTTTAAGGCCAAAAGGCATGACCTTATAACAAAATGTCCCCCAAGGCGTTGTGAATTCCATTTTGAATTGGTCTTCAGGATTGATACGAAATTTTTTGTATCCTGAGAAACCATCCATTAGGGAGAGCATTTCGTGACCTACTATTGCGTCTATCAATGCATCGATTCTTGGCAAGGAAAAATCATCCTTAGGACTCTCTTTGTTTAGATCTCAAAAATCAGTGCAGATGCGAATCCTCCCGTCGAGCTTTTTGACGGGCACCATGTTGGACAACCATGGCAGATAATCTATGTAGATGACAAACTGTGCATCCAACAGCTTTTGGAATTTTTCTTTGACCATTAAGGCCACTGTTGGGTGCATCTTACATAGTTTTTGCTTCACTGGATTGACTATCAGATCAAGCATCAGGTTATGCGTGACTAGCTGTGGATATAGCCCCGACATGTCTTTGTATGACCATGCAAAAAATTCCTTCTTCTCTTTGAGAAGGGCAATATAGTCAGCTTTCTCTTTGGGGGATAGGCCTACCCCCAGCTTGAGAATTTATGGATTCATCAGATCGCCACTGAAAACACAATATTCTAGAAGTTAAGTAGTACTAAGATGCAATACAAACAAAGCTAACTTGATGCTAAGTCCTATAGAATGATCATGCATGAAATAGGATGAATGTAATCGAATCAAAACCAAACATAAAGGAGAAAGCATGGGAAGCACAAACCTTTTTATTAATATGATTCCAAATTTGGTTACAATCCCTCTCATCCCCTTTCAAGGGCTAGGAGTGTTAGCATGTTTTGGTTACAATCATGATTAGTAGTCCTCCTTTCATGTGCCCACATGTGAAATGGGTGGGCCAAAGTGCTACCGCCACTTGTGCTGATGAGTCCTAGATCCTTGCTGCTCCTTTTGCGTTCAAAGAAACAACAAAATCGCTAGCAACACCTGTTGCGAAGATTGGAACGTTTGATCTCTAAAAAAAATGGAAGATGCATGCATGAAACTGAATAAAATATGAGCTAACTAAATCAAAATAGTTTGTAAGTTCCACCGGAGCGATAGAACATAACCAGGAGACCACTGTAATTAAAACAATTGGTAAACTTGCCATAAATCGATATTCGTCCCGGGTCAGGACAAGTAAAACTACAATAGATTGGGATTCATCCTAGGCAGGGACGAACAAACCTACAAGTTAATGGGATTCATCCTGGGCAAGGACAAATTAAACTGCATGTAAATGGAATTCGTCCTAGGCAGGGACAAATAAAACTGTATCAAGTTGGGATTCGCCCTGGGCAGGGACGAATAAACCTACACAAAAATGGTTAAAAGTAATGCCCAAAATGTCTCATATTTGCAACTCTGGGTGGCCTGCAAAGTTAGGGTTTAGATAAATAGGGGTATTTTGAGGAAACCCAGAAGGTCATATTTCCTCGATTCGGCTTCAATCATCGGGGATCTGACAAAATCACCTGCATGTTAGGGAGGACAAAACATAATGGAAACATGATGAAAAATGCTTGAAACAACCCAAAACTTGAAATGTAACTTATTCAAAAAGTATAAAATCAAATGCAAAAGGAATAGTAGCAAAATGTTGAGTGTTGTCAGCAAATGGATGGATCAATGCGGTCAAATGTCGGGTCCTTGGATCCGGATTCATACTTCCAATATCCACCCAATGACCTCCCTTGCAAAAGAGATCAAGGATGGAAGAGGTGAATGAAAGGGAAGGCACGGTATTAACTTGGCAGCACTTCATTGCCCAAAATGCTCCTAACCTCCCCTCCTTTGGGTGAGAAAGCTCTACAATTTATAGACCTCAGGGGCCTCTCTGTATGGGCATGCAAGGGTGTCACTTGGTGTTCACGCATGAGGGAGGAGATTCCTCTGGTTTGGTCCCCCATGCTTGTCTACCTTTGTGATAGTCCACCTTGCCCACTTGCGCATGTGCGAGGCATGGAGCAGTAATTGACTGCATTCCACTATCATTTGTAATGCTTTTTCTTTTTTCCCATTGAACCTGGAATTCGTTCTACCCAGGGACGGATTGGAATTCGTCCTACCCAGGGATGGATTGGAATTTGTCCCTGGTCGAAATGAATTCAAGTTTGCATTTCGTCTCGGGGCGAGACGAATTTGGAAAAAAGTGTCTGGAGGTGCAAAATTACTTTTTGACCTTCCAAAACTACTGTGTGAGTGGCTAGGACCACTGTTTGACCTCTGAGGGCTTCCCTGGAGGCTGTGTGTGTCAATGCGATCAGTGTTTGCAGTCACATAATCGGATTGGTGTTGTTTTGGTGTCTACAAGATGGTTACCTTTTCCATTAATATGGAATCAAGTTGTGGTAAGTGATCAATTTCATAACTTTATCCGAGGTTTCATTTTTGTGGGCAAATGCTAACATTTCATCAAGTGGTATGAATTTGTATTATTAAATACCCTAAATTTTAGGGAGGAGATCCATGTTCAAATCATTCATGAAAATTTATAATTTCAATAGCATTTATCATGATGCAATAGACATATTTTAAACTTCATTTAGCTAATTAAGAAATAATATATGAGATGTATCCCTTATATGTCCTTTTACTAGGAGACATTGCATGGTTATGAAATATGGTTAATATTTATTCATATGACCATGATTTTTATATTACTTTGATATAATTTCTTTATCTACTAATTTTCAACTAGAGAGAATTATTTTATACTCTCCTTTTCTTATATGTAAATAAAATGGTTATCTTTATAATACATGACCCAAACCATTGTCAATGCCTATATTTTCAATTTTATGTAGTTCATACATTTTAAAATGGTATGAATTGTATGTTAGATGGTTAAAACATAGATATGGACTTAGGAAGGCTGTTATGTGATCCATTCACAATATTTAAAATTTTCAAAACCTATAGAGTGATAACATTACAACAATTGACAAATTATGAATTTTTTTCTCTATGGTATCAATATTATGTTAATTGATCATTTGGAAGCACTAAAATCACCATCCATATTGTGAGAATGTTTTTTAATTCATATAGTATAACTTTTTTTTCCATTTCATCATCTTATATATATTTATTGTCACTTCATTGTATTCTAATTTTACATAATTTGTATCTTCAATCTAAATTACCTTAATTATGACTTAGTTTCTTCATTTATTATTCTTTCTTTACAACATGACTTATTTTAGATTTTCCAAATCATTCTCTTATTTTCCATTACCATGATACTATTTTTTTAGGATCTTATACTATTACCATCAAATATTGTTTTGCAAAATTAATATGGATAAAAGTAAATATTCATTTATAAGGAAGATATAAATGTTATATTTTTAAATTAAAGGTAATATATTTTTGTAATGCATTGTCATATTTTTAACTATAATTTGAATTCCTTTATGTTTTCATCAATTATGAAGTTTGTGAGTGTTACAAAAATAATTACCTATAGACCTAAACACATAGCATCAAGTTCATGTAATAATTTATGTATGATCCTATAAGAACCCCTTAGCATAAATATTGTTTACAAATGAATTGATAAGCTCAGCTTGATTTCTATTCCTAGAATGTGATACTGTTGGTTGATGACTTTTGTAATCGCAAAACTAGGTGCACTCCTTCGATCAATAGATAAAATGTTGATAGGTAAGATGAGATATGATGGCAGTGTGAAATATCAACATGGCTCATGAGTACATGAAAGCTAAGTATTTTAACATTTGATGGCAATGAAAGTGCCAAGGCATGGGAGTTATTCCAATTGTTAAAAGGAAAGCATAATTGGAGGTATATCTCATTTTTGTGTTCTTATTTAACTTTTAAATTATTAATAAATAAATAAAATATAATAAATAAATAAAAAATTAAAACTCCATAAAAGAATTTTGTTTAATATACATATTGCCTTTATGTTTTCAAATGTGTCTATAGCTTGTTATTTGGGAATTTAAATTGAAATGAAATAAAATGAAAATAAAAACCTTGGGATGCATTTATCATGATGGCTATCAATGTGTGTGATATGGACCATTGTAGCTACACTATCACTTGGCAATATGCATGTAATCTGAAGTTGCTCCGTCAAAAAATTTAGGTATGTTAAGAATGAAGAAACCCAAGAAGGGGGAGAGAGAAATGTTGGGGGTTATGCTGAGAAGTGTAAGCTAAGTTGGGCGGACGATGCTTGGATAGACAAGAAATTTTTTGAAAAAGAGATAGGAAACTACTATAATTCTGATTCTAAAAATTATAGGTCAGAGTTATATAGTGCAATGATAATTAGTGTTTGAATGATGTTTTTCATAATTATGATAAAACATGTTACTTGTGCTCCTCTATGCTTGTTCTTTATGGATTTATTATTTTTTAAATGTAACTGTAGACTATTCTTCTATAATTGAAGGTGTTATCCACATCTATGCTAAATTCCCTTCACTGTATAAATTAACGGTTTTATCTTTTGAAGTTCTTGTTTGTTTATATATGCATCCGGTGTGTTTATTTTGAGTCCCAATCAAACAGGCTGCCAATGACAATATTAGTTGTCTTTTTGGGAAATGTTTACTATATTACTGTGCTACTATTTACCTTAAAATTGTTGGCTTGTATGTTTTCCATAACATGAAAAGAAAGTAAATTATTCCTCTCTACATGCATTCCATTAAACTGAAGGAGGAAAAAAAATTATTATAAAAAATAGACATCCTCACTTGCATACACAGGAGTCGTTTTGATCCCACTTTTCATAAGATCCATGTTGATGGTATTTGAGGACTACGGGTAACAAGAGTCAAGAGCCTCCAACGCACATCATACAAGGACTGAGTTGGAAACTACTTCAAAGGCTTCATAGAAAATATCGTATATACTGTAGTCTTTTTAGACCTACGAAGATATGATTCCAGCCTAGTATTTGTTAGTTTTCCTTTCAGATGAGAAGCCTTTTTGTTGCGATGTTAAAGTCGTGAGGGAATTGTATATATTTTTTGATATCGATTGTGTAACTGTTATTCATTTTAATAATTATTGTCGGGTGTCAAACCATGCTATCTAATGAAAATTGCCTTCACAAGTGATAAATTTTCTTATAGATTATTATTGTAATAAAATTGAAGTCTATTATGAACAATTATGATATAGGAAAGCACCGGTGATGTCCATCTCTAAGGTGTATTAAAACTTAAATTTTATTTAAAAAGTTTATTTCATATTTTAAACTTAAATTTTATTTAAAAAGTGTAGTTCATATTTTATAAACATCTGATTGGCAGTAATTTACCATGAAAAAAATTTAACATGCTCATTGCCGGAAGAGGGTTAAAATATTATAGCTATGTATTGTTCGAAAAGTTTGTCTCTATTGTAAATATTAATATGCTTAGACCCTTAATTATATTTTAGAATATATACATTTTCAAATTTAATGGATCCTTTTTAGAAGATTAGTTGCAATCTACGCCTGTCCTCTTAAGGACATCGATCTTCCTTGACTAAAATACTAAAATAACTTTTAGGGATGTCAAAAAAATGTTTAAATATATTGAACCACAACTTGTAATACTTATGTTACCAAGTGAACTAGATGCCTTGGTCTCTGACTATGTTTACCCCATATATGCATGTATATTTATATCGATGTAGCTATCCATTAATAACATGTAACTCAGCAATATTATAGCAATCTTTAAAATATGACTTCCAAATATGTAGCATGTATTTTGTAAATAAGTAGTAGGTAAATGGCTCTTGGACTAACGCTCAATGATTCATGGATGGAGTAGATACCTTTTTGAAAAGTAGAAAAAAAATTGTTACCTTTAGAATTAAATCATTGAATGTTTGACTAGATGTTCGGGGTGGTATAACCAAGTTTCTTTTTGTAGATCCAATTTTGTCCTTGCACTTCAGTTGAAAGGTAATTTTAGAAGGAAAATATTAGGTGTATCTAATAAAATATTTAGAATTGTGATGTTGAGAAAAAGCCTTCCATTTCTTAGTAAGTAAATGATTATTAAAATATTATTCTCTTCTAAAATGTATGGAGGGCTTAGTCGATGGAAAAGGGGAATCTTCTCATTTATACATGATTTTCAATTTAGATTTATGGTTTCTTTTATGAATATCCTAGAGGATATGTAAAATGTGAAGTATGACTATTGATATTAGTTTTTATATATACATTTCTCTTTTTATAAGATGTAAAAGAAAGCTTTATTTAGGTAACATGTTATTTTTTCAAAATTATATATTCTTGAAAATAATTCAAAAGAGTCCATAACCACATGTAAACATCCTCTAATGATATGTCAATTTACTACCTAGCTTTATTATTACAGATAAAAAAAATATTTGACTTAAATCATTTAGAAATTGCTACTCCTTTTTATATGGGTTAGAGAATATGGGATACTTAATATATGTTTTAGAAAAATGAAATGACTTTCTTTAAGATATATATATATATATACAAAAATATATTTATAGAAAAAGAGAATTAGTAAATTTGGGGTTGGATTAATGTGAGTTAAGTTGTGAACCTTCCCTCGAAAAGCCTTAAATCTAAATCACGAGCAAGGTGATTAGTAAAAAAAACCCTTAAACACCCAATACTAGTGTTTATGGGATAGTAACTACTGTGACTCATGAACGACCATTTTTTGATGGGATAAGTTAGGATGAGAAGGTGACGAGTGATGGTATGGGATGTCTCCTCTAGGTCATTGTGCGAGAAGTACAGTGATAGGTCCTTGCATTGTTTATGACTAAGAGAAGACTAGTATAACCATATAACTAGACTGATCTGTGATGATTGGTATGGAACAATCTATTGTTAGTCATAAGTGGACAAGTGATACCAAGTCTAGAGTTAGGGTAATGATATGGCCTTAGATAACTCTAGGTGAGTGGACAATCATGCTAGGCACTAAGCATATGTACGCTAACCCCCTTGCATACTAAGACCTAAACAATATGGCCAAGTTAGGAGGAGGTACATCATGTTAAGGGATGGGGAGATTATGCGTCCACCCTCTAGGTGTTATGAGCCCTAGAGGATAAACCCTATTGTGGATCTACACTCATGTCAAAGTAAGAGGATGAAAATATATACCTACAAAATGGTACCTTCCATGAGATTTTGCCAATCTTGTCCACTTGGGAATCATATACACCAATTAAAATCTAAATGTGGCTGAATATACCTTGTACTAATTTAAATATTGGGTGATTATCAAACCAATTAACTAAAAAAAATTACCTTTAGGATGAATTTGTTAGTAAAACCAAATATAAATGTTCACCTTGTGGAACCAATGAGATAGATTGGGTTGTACAACCAGGTGAGTAGACTTGGGTTGTTACATTTCGTATCAGAGAATTACATTGTATGATCCTTAATATATATGATTCTGAATGTTATATTTTATAATCTTAGTAAAACTAAATTAAACAATTGACATAGCTCTTTGAAAAAGGTAAAATGACACAATTATTATGAGTGAGATCTTCTAGGAACCCCAAAATGATCGAGTAGAAATAATCCATAGTTAGACCTCAAAAAGGACCACCTATAGGGGTTAGAAAAGAGGTACCCTAAAGAGAGAGTAAATTGAAACAACTTAATGAACCTAAAACTAATAAACCTACTAAAGAGGATGGAAATTTGACTAAGATAGTCCAATTTCTTCAAGCACAAATGAAACAATAGAAATATGAAATGACACAACAAAAAGTACATATGGCTAAACAACATGAACTGATTATTCAACAACCAAAAGTTTATAAAAAAATTAAAAAAGGATGAGGAACCTAAGGATAGGCATGAGGAAGCACCTATCGGGGATGAAGGATATAGTAGAACTTGAGTAGGAGTTGCATTGGCAAAAGACATGAAGAATGTTAAAATATCAAAATTTTATGGTAGGGAGGATGGTGACACTATAAAAAACTAGTAAAATTAAGTCAAAACATACTTCTCCATGAAATTTTTTTAATCTAAATATAGAACTATGTGGGTTGTGCTTCATTTAGTAAGAGAAAATTTAGATTGG
Source organism: Wollemia nobilis (assembly GCA_028583015.1). Classification (NCBI taxonomy): domain Eukaryota; kingdom Viridiplantae; phylum Streptophyta; class Pinopsida; order Araucariales; family Araucariaceae; genus Wollemia; species Wollemia nobilis. Next base: position 33,600 of record JAQPPZ010011158.1, on the reverse strand, counting down.
TGGAAGACCTATAAGAAAGGAAAGAACATCAAAGCCATGGATCTCAAATGGGAATACTTTGTATAAGAGTTCAGAAAGAATTTTTTGATTAAGTAGTTCTACATAGAAAAATCTACTAAGTTCACCACCATTCAACAAGAAAATTTATCTATTCGGGAATATCACCAAACATTTATACAACTACTAAAGTATGTACCAACATATGAGAATAAGGAGGAGATTAAGTTACTAAAGTTTATTTTGGTACTTAACCCAAAGACAAGCATCGTGATTAACATGCTCAGCCTTGAACATATCCTAAAAGCCTACGATTTGGCTAAAAAGAAGAGGCTAATCAAGAAACCAAGAAAGTATACTTCAACTATCAAAAATATCTAAGAAAGAAAAGGATGAACTCAAAAAGAAAGAGTGCAAGATTTATGAGGTGGGAAAAATAAAAAAACAAAAGGATTAAGGGATGGGATTGAGACAAGTTTGAGAACAGAAACAAAAATAGATTCTAAAATAACAAAGAAAAAAGGGATGGAAGAGGGTATCCAAGGACAAAATTAACTAAGACCATCATACCAGGAAAAGGGTAAGGAATCAGTACCTCAAAATAGGAATGATAATAGTAATAAGGACAATAGGCTTCTCATAGTTGGTTGTTATTTTTTTGGGATCACCACTTTATGAACAAGTACCCTCAAAGAGTAAATCAAAGGAAAGCACTAGAGGAATCAACCCATAGAATATTTGTAGTGACAAATAATTCTACACTTGATGGGCAAGCTACACCTTTTATTTTGAATGGTAAAATCTATGATAGAAATATCCATATTTTAAGTGATAGAAGAGCTATAGACAATTTCATTTCTACTAGTATAGTGAGGGACATACCTGAAAAATCCTAAATTTTTGGTAAATGGATGGAAGATAGAATATGGGTCAGTACAGACCTATTTAGTTAATAAATGTCTATTTGACCCTCGTATTACCTTACCTCAAGGTAAAACCAGCTGACACTTATATGTAGATCCCCTATATACCTTTGATATTATTCTTGGTGTAGATTGGCGTAGAGCCCACAAAGCTCTTCTTGATTTTGAATATAGGTAGAAAAAATTCACAGATGAATCTAATAAGTGAATTATAATCCATTGTGCTTGTGGTTCCTTTAGACCATATTTGTTGTCATCCATGCAAGTTAGGAAGACAATGAAAAGAGGAGTAATGATTTATGTGGTCAAGTTGAATAAAAAGGAAGAAATTTAAGTCAACTCAAACTTCTTCTAGAAGTACCACATACTAAGTGAATTTAAGGATATATTCCCTAAAGATATACTAGGGCTACCACCTCAATGAGAATTTGACTTCTCTATAGAAATCTTGCCTGGAGCAACACCAATTGCTATGTTACCCTATAGGATGATCCCTATTGAGTTGCAAGAGCTTAAGACATAGCTTCTAAACTTACTAAAAAAATGACTCATCAATTCCAATGTATCACCATGGGATGCTCATATTCTCTTTGTTAAGGAATAAGATAGATCATTAAGGTTGTGCTTAGACTATAAAATGCTCAACAAGGTTACCATAAAAAATATATATTCACTACCTAGAATAGATGATCTTTTTAATCAATTGAAAGGAGCCACTATCTTTTCTAAAATTGATCTTAGATCAGGATATCATCAGTTAATAATTCATGAGGAATACACACAAGATTGCTTTCAAAAAAAGGTATGGATACTACGAGTTCGCATTTCTACTTTACCCCAGTTGACTTTATGACATTATGAATAGTGTTTATCAGGAGCAATGAGATAGTTTTGTGATTGTGTTCCATGATGATATACAAATTTACTCTTTGGCCAAGGAAAAGCATGACCAACATATGAGAATTATACTTAAGACCCTCAAGAAAAATAAATTGTATGGAAAATTATCAAAATGTGAGTTCTATACTCCTTAGGTACAATATATGGGGCATATAGTCTATGCTGAGGGAATTGCTATTGATCCCAAGAAAATTGAAGCCATTATTAATTGACCTACACCCACTAATGTAATTGAAGTACGTAGTTTTATGGGAATGGCATGTTATTATAGATGTTTTGTAAGAGGTTTTTTAAAAATTTCTCAATCCATAACAAACCTCCAGAGAAAAGGAAAGGGTTTCAAGTTGTTAGCGTACTATAACAATATTTGTCTCTATTCTTTATTTTGTTCCGCTGTTACAACCATGTAACAAAGTTCAGTACGCCGGTGACTATTCCCAGCCTATGTAACCTTATTTAAACTTGCTGCTGAGAATAATATTTTGTTCACTGAATTTAACATGGCATCAGAGCCAAGATGCAGGGAGCTATGAGAAAGAGAAGGCTGGATGCGGGCGAAAGTTTTTTTTTTGCAGGGGATTGGCAGCAGAATTTTTTTTTTTTTGAATTGCCAGGCAGAGATTTTTTTCTCTGAAATTGCGAAGCGGAGAATTTTTTGCTAGGTGAAGATTTGAAAAAAAATAATAATAATAATATCTACTGAACGCGCAGACTGAATGCAGCCCCTCGTCCACGCAGAGCATAGACTGGACGCGCAGGCTGCGTCCAGCCCCATCCGCGCAGAGCAGACTGAACGTAGCCGCGTAAGCTGTGTCCAGCTGAGGCTGCTGCGATGAACGCGCTGCAAACAGTCCAGCCGTAGCACCCAGGCTATGGAGGATGCAGACGTGCGCAGTCCAATTGTAGCGTGCCACGCGCAGGCGGGAGGACGCAAGGCCCCTCCCCCCCCGGCGCGTTGGAGGACGCGCACAGGAGGGGAAGGCCCCCCCCGATAGGAATTTAAAATTCCCGCCTCCCCACCCCAAACGTGGGGTATAAACCCCCCCCTCTCCTTTGCGTGCAGTCGCGCAGCCTCCCCCCCGTCCCTTTGCGCGCACTCCCCCCGACGACAAAAAAAAAAAAAAAAACAAAACAAAACGAGCATCGGGAAAGCAGGCAGTGGACCTGCGCAGACGGGGAAAGCAGACAGAGACTGCGCATGAACTGTAGACTGCAACGACGACATTTAAAAAAAAAAAAAAACAAACAGTGTGCCGGGAGTTGCAGAGCAGCAGCGTGCGAGGCCGAGGAGGAGGACTGTTGAAAAGGCAGGAGGTCGACTGATCTTTTCGGATTAGCCCGCTGGCTCACGTGGTCGTGAGCCATGCGGTAAGGCTCAGGGAGCCTGTAGGTCAGGGGTTCAAATCCCGTTGACTCCCCCCAAGGTATAATTTTTTTTTTCAAACATTTTTTTAATTATTATTATTTTTAGTTAAATTTTTTAATTTTAATTTATTTTTTAAAGTTTTAAAAGCTATATAAATTAAAATTATTATTTTTAACTTTAAATAAATAATAATTATTAAAAATGCTTTGTTAAAGAAAGCCTTTTAAGGGGGGATATTTTTTCAAAAAATCAAAGGGGGATTGAGAGTAATTTTATGAAAAATAGCAATTTGGCATTGTAAAAGGTGCATTTTCGGTTGTGACCGACACCTTGTGGGTTATTCTTGTGGGCAATTTTTTTTGTTGTATGTTGCATATTTCATTTTTGCACTATAACATTAAAAATTAAAATCAAACACTCCCTAAGTCCCCGGAATAATTAAAACCCATCCGTGCAATTTATTGCACTGCAGTGTTCGGTATTTGTGATACCTCTGGCCAACACTTATAGGTAAAGTTGTCGTGATTTGGCTACTGTATCCGCCACCTAATATAGCTGCTATAACAACGTCTGAGCTTGTTCTCTATAAATCTTCGGGGAGAGATAAGTTTGCCATTTTTGCATTTTTTTACTCCATCCACTACCCTTTATCGCACTTGTGTTTAGGCATAAATCCTGACGAAGTATTCTTCATAGTGTTTAGGGGAAGTTACGCCCCACGCATGAGAAGAATCTTCTATGGTAGATGCCATCAACAAGGCGATTCCATTTCAGTACCGCTTATGTTCCACGTATCGTATGATCTCTAAAACTCACCTATAGTCTCCCTCACGTAAGGGCGGGTGATTTTTGTTGATCTTTCTAAATACCTATAGTTTCCCTCACGTAAGGGCAGGTATTTTGTACGGTATATTGGCCTAGCAAAAGGTATATCGAAAGGGGGACCAATTGGTGATATAAGCTACCTTCACTATGGCCGCTGTTGCAAAATTGATGACTGATTCGCATCAGTTATTGAAAGGTCCAAATTATACACCATGGAAACATAAGATGAAGGTAGTTCTCCAAATGGAAGATTTGTGGGATATTGTTATTGGAGTAGAAACTAGGCCTTCACCAACAACAGGATCCACAGGTCTTTCAGCAGATCAGATAGCTTTTGACAAGAAAGACAGTCAAACAAAGGTGCTCATTTTGTTTGCTGTTTCAGATGAAGTGCAACCTCATATAGCTAACAAAGCAAGTGGTAAAGAGGCATGGGATGCCATTCAAACCATATATGAGGGAAATAATTATTCCACCATTCTTCATCTTCAACAACAACTTCATAACCTGAGTTTGAGACAGGGTGAAACAGTTGAACTCTTTCTATGCAGAGTGTCTGAGTTGAAAGAGAAATTGAGTTCTTTGGGAGATACTATGGATGAAAAGCTTCTCATTTCACTTGTGATGAGAGCTTTACCTTCTTCATTTGATATGTTGATAACCTCCATCCAGGTGTCTCAACGATAAATTACCTACATCAAGTTGGTCAATCTGCTTCAACAACAGGAGGCACGCCAACTTCACAAGGATGATTCTTCCAATACAACCCTATACACCAACAGGTAGGGTTCTAGGAAGAAAGGTAATGGGCAAAAAGGAGGCAAATTTTAGAAAGGAGGAAATTCTCAACAGGATATGAAAGGAAAAGGCAAACAACCTCAACAGAAGAAGATGTGGTGCAAGATATGTGAGAAAGACAACCATGACACCAACAGGTGTTGGCATAAGAACAAGCAGAAAGGCCAAAACAAACCACAAAATAAAAACAAGAAACCCCAGGTGAATGTTGCTATTGAAAAATCTGACTCAGATTCTGAATGGGCACACAAGGTTCTCATGACTACCATAGATTCCACACAAAGGGATCCTATTTGGTATGTCGATTTTGGAGCTAGCAAACTTATGACTGGCGACAGATCGTGGTTTGAATCATTTGTGGCCAAAGAGGGCAAACCTGTCACCATTGCTGATGATAAAACCTACAGGGTTCAGGGAGAGGGTACAGTTTCAGTCACTCTTCATGATGGCAAGTGTTAGATTGATAAAGTCCTCTATGTTCCGGGATTGGCCAACAATTTGTTGTCAGTGACACAAATCTTGGACAAAAATATGGTTGTCAACTTTCGTGTTGAGAATGGAAAGAAGTGTTGGACCATTACCAGGAAGGGTAAGCAGATTGCAACAGCTTCATATAAGCATGACTTATTTGCACTAGATGCTATCTCTACTCCACATGTTGCCATGACTGTCTCTACCAAGGAGGCAACTTCCCTATGGCACAAGAGATATGGTCATCTTAGTTCTGGCTACTTACTTGAGCTCAGCAAGTATGAGATGGTAAAGGGTCTTCCTTCCCTTTATGCCACATTGCTAGTGTGCTCTGACTGCTTGGCAGGGAAACAGCATAGAGTACCATTTGAGAAGAGCTCTACAAGAGCATGAAAACCTCTGGAGTTAATTCACACCGATCTATGCGGTCCTTTCACACCCAACACTTGTGGAGGGAAGAGGTACTTTCAGTTATTCGTAGATGACTACTCACGAAAGATGTGGGTTTTTTTTTCTCCAACTGAAATCTGAAGCTTTCGCATTCTTCCAGCAGTTCAAGAAATCCGTTGAGAAGGAGTCAGGAGCTTCTATTAAAACCCTCCGCTCAGATCGAGGGGGAGATTTTACCTCTAATGAATTTTCTACATTCCTAGATAAGCATGGGATCAAGAGACAGTTAACAACTGCCTATACTCCTCAGCAAAATGGAGTTGCTGAGAGAAGGAACTGTTCTATCATGGAAATGGTTCGTTGTATGCTCACAAGAGCTACTCTTGGGCAACAATATTGGGCAAAAGCTGTCACCACTGCAGTGTATCTTTTGAATAGGGCTCCCACAAATGCCCTAAAAGGAATGACTCCATAGGAAGCATGAAGTGGTCAAAAACCCTCCATATCTCATCTACGTATTTTTGGATGTCAAGCTTTCATGCACATACCGAAAGAGAAAAGGAAGAAGCTAGATGAGAAAACACTGAGATGTATTTTTCTTGGTTATTCTGAGCACTCTAAAGGATATCGTTTGATAGATCCTTTGACCAAGAAAATTCATATCAGCGAGAGATGTTGTCTTTGATGAAGCTTTCACATCACAGAGCACATCTAAAGTACACCAAGATATTGTGGAATCTAAGGAAGAGAAGATTCCTTCGTCAACACAGACAAGAGGTCCTTCTACATCTTCTTCACCACCACCGAAGAAGAATCCTAAATGGTGTACAAATACAATCAGAGACGCAAATTTATCCACTCCTCCAAATTTGAATTTGGATAGACCTCGTACACACAGTATGGCTCAAAAGGAGAAAGAAGCCAAAGAAACTGGTGAGGTTGATGATCTTTGTCAATATTTTGAGGAACTTTTTGTGACTCCAAGTACAAAAGTAGAGGATATGGATATTGATGATGACAGGGCGTTCATGTCTACCATAGATAGTCTTGAACCTGCATCAGTGCAAGATGCTCTCAATGAGCCTCAGTGGAAGGCCGCTATGGATACAGAGTATGAGTCTTTGATGAGAAATAAAACTTGGAAGCTTGTTGATCTGTCGCATGGAAAGAAACCTATTGGCTGCAAATGGGTATATAAAGTCAAGTACAAGGCAGATGGAACAATTGATAAGCATAAGGCCCGTCTTGTTGCAAAGGGCTATGCTCAAAAAGAAGGCATTGACTACGAGGAAACTTTTGCACCTACTGCTCGGATGACCACAATTCGGGTTATGTGTGCTATGGCAACACAATATGGGTGGAAAGTTCACCAGATGGATGTCAAAAGTGCCTTTTTGAATGGTGATCTCCAAGAAGAAGTCTATATGACTCAGCCTGAAGGATTTGAAGCAGAAGGCCAAGAGCAGAAGGTTTGCAAATTGGTCAAATCCTTGTATGGTCTGAAACAAGCTCCTTGAGCTTGGTATATAAAAATGGACAATCACCTTATGCAACATGGTTTTAAGAGATGTCCATCAGATGCAAACCTCTATTTCAAGAAATAGGGTTCTGAGATAGTGTTGCTTGTACTCTATGTGGATGATCTGCTCATTACAGGGAGTTCAGAAACTATGATCTCTACTATCAAAAGAAACTTGTGCAAATATTTTGAGATGACAGATCTCGGACTTCTCCATTATTGTCTTGGTCTGGAATTCAGCCAGAAGGAGCACACCATCAAAGTGTCTCAAAAAAAATATGCCAAGACATTGCTGGAAAAATATCGCATGACTGACTGCAAGCCAATGGCAACTCCAATGGAGAATGGACTTCAGTTATCGTGATATGATGACTCACCTCAGGTAGATGGTACTCTCTATCGATAGTTGATTGGGAGTCTCATATATCTGACCAATACTAGGCCAAATCTCGTATTTGTTGTCAACTATCTTTCGAGGTTCATGCAGGAGCCTAAGACCACTCATTGGAAAGCAACAAAACGTGTTCTTCACTATGTCCGTGGTACTATGGAATATGGCCTATAATACAAGAGGAACAACAAATTCTTCTTGCAAGGATACATGGACTCCGACTATGCCGGATCATTTGATGATCACAAGTCAACTTCTGGATACATTTTTCATCTAGGATCCGGTCCTGTCTCTTGGCATAGCAAGAAGCAACAGGTGGTTGCTATTTCATCAACAGAGGCAGAGTATCACGCCGCACGTGAAGCTGTGTGCGAAGTGATATGGTTACGTCGCATTCTGACAAGTATGGGCCATCCATCAAAATATCCAATACACTTGTTTTGTGACAATCAGGGTGTTCTGAACCTCATCAAGAATCCAGTCCATCATGAAAGAATAAAGCACATTGACACACAATGTCATTTCATTCGAGATGAAGTTCCAAAGCACCGAATTCAGCTTCAGCACATTCCCACCGATGCTCAAGTTGCAGACATTTTCACTAAGGCACTTGGACGTGTCAAATTTGAATTGTTTCACAGCTCACTTTGTATTGCAAAATAATGTAAGGGGATGTTAGTATAGCTATTAGTTATTACATTACCCAAATAATGTAATAAAGGGGGATGTTAGCGTACTATAACAATATTTGTCTCTATTCTTTATTTTGTTCCGCTGTTACAACCATGTAACAGAGTTCAGTACGTCGGTGACTATTCCCGGCCTGTGTAACCTTATTTAAACTTGCTGCTGAGAATAATATTTTGTTCGCTGAATTTAACACAAGTGGACGATTCAGTATGAGGAAGATTTTAGAATTCTAAAGGAGATATTAACGATTGCCCTAATCCTTAAAATACCTAATTTTGCTAATAAATTCATAGTTTTCAATGATGCTTCTATTGAAGGATTACGAGTTCTTACTTAGGATGGAGCAATTATTGCCTATGAATCACAAAAACTTAAGAAGCCTAAAATAAACTATGCTACTCATGACCTATAGTTGGTGATAGTTGTACATGCTCTTAATATTTGGAGGTATTATTTTCTTGGAAAACCCTTTGAACGTAAAACTGACCACCAAAGTTTAAAATATATCTTTACACAACCCTTGTTAAATGCCAGACAACATTGATGGATGGAGTTTTTGACTGAATATGACTTTGGTACTAAATATATTAAAGGTAAAAAAAAAAAGATAGCAGATGCTTTGAGTAGAATAAGACACATAGCTACTATATCCCAATGGAATTATAATTTAGTTGAACAAGTCAAAGAACTTCAATAAAGGGATGATTTATACAAGAAATATCGAGCTGATATGGAGCATGAATTGGATAAGGATAAAGAATTTGTTCTAAGGTATGATTTTCTATATTTCAAAAATAGATCATTCATTCCAATTTTGGGTGGACTAAGGGACACTATCCTAAAGGAGGCCCATTACACTCCTTATTCTACATGTCTAGGTAGGGCTAAAATGCATAAGAATTTATAGAAGTATTTTTATTGGCCAGGAATGAAGAAGGATATTAATAACTTTATGGCTAGGTGTCTATAATACAAAAATGTTAAAGCAAAATATTTACATCCAATCGGTCAATTGTACCCACACAATATTCCCATATAGAAATGGCAAGTTATTTCAATGGATTTATGGTTGGTTTATCCAAGACTAGATTTTGACATAATGCAATACTTGTTGTAATGGGTAAATTAACTAAAGTCACATACTTTATATCTATAAATATTCACGATGATGCACTTGCCATTGCAAATAAATTTTCCAAATACATGGGTTTCTAAAGACTATTATCTTAGATAGAGATTCTTGCTTCACGTTAAAATCTTGGCAAGTATGATATCAAGCTTTGGTTTCTAAGCTCAATATTAGTTCTACCTATCACCCTAAAATAGATGGATAAAATAAAAGGGTGAATTAGGTCCTTGAAGATATGTTACATATGTACTGTATGGACCAACACACCAAATGGGAGGACTACCTATACTTGGTTGAGTTTGATTACAATAACAACTATCATGCTTCATTAGGTATGGCCCCATTTGAAGCCCTATCTAGGAGAAGGTGTAGAACTCCTCTATCTTGGGAAAATATTGAGGATCAAGTGCTAATCAGCCTAGATAATATAAATGAAATAGAGGAACAACTAAAAAGAATTCACCAAAGGCTCAATGAAGCCTCTAATGACCAAAATATGTATACAAACCTCAAGAGGACATCGATGGAATTATATATGGGAGACAAAGTCTTCTTAAGGGTGAAATCTTCAACAATTTCCATTAAAGTTTCTAGGCTTAACCCTATATTTGTGGGACCATTTGAAATTATAGATAAAGTAAGTATTATTGCCTATGGCTTGCTCTACCACGTAGTTGTCAAAAATTCATGATACCTTCTATGTGTCCCTCAGAAAATACATTGTTGAACCTACTCACATTTGGAATGTTTATAACTTGTAAATGTCAAACCCCCTACACATTGAGGTCCATACAATTAGGATACTTGGTTTTAGGACCAAGAGCTTGAGAAAAAAAAATATTCATTAATGCAGGGTCAAATAGGACCAATATTCATATAGATTTACCACATGAGAGAATGTGGCTAGCATGAAGAAATAGTTTTCTTTTCTTTTTAAATGAACATGAATATTTTTAATTGATGTATGGATTTATGGATGTATAGGTAAATATGTATGAATGTATATATGAAATACTATGTGGAGTCTCTTAATGAACATATTTAAATGTTGTATAGATTTATGAAGGGACATACATATTGTATGGATTTATGAATATATATATATATATATATATATATATATATGGTTTGTATAAACATGCATTAAAACACAAGGACTTTGTTTCTAGTGGGGAATATGTAACAAAACCTTAGCGCAACTATTATTTATAGATGAATTGATAAGCTAAGCTTACTTTTTGTTCCTATAATGTGGTACTGATGATGACTTTTGTGATCACAAGACCAGGTACACTCCTCTTATGGGTAGATAAAAGGCTCATTATAAAAGGTAATATGGGATATGATGATGGTGTGAAATATTACCATGGTTCATGAGTACATGGAATCTCATAAATTGCATTCATATAGCTACATATTGAATTTTTGTGTCGCATTGCGTATACATCTTGTTTGAATTATATGCTTGTTGTTTGGTGACAATGATAAGTATTTTAACCTTCAATGGAAATAAAAGTGTCAAAGGTATGAGAGCTATTCATATCTTTAGAAGGGAAGCATAATTGAAGCTATATCTTATTTTGTGTTTGATTTTGACTTTTTAATTATTAATAAAATATATAAATACATATATATAATAAATAAAAACAAAATTACAACTGCATAAAAGTATTTTTGTTTAGTATACATATTATCTTTATATTTTTGAATGTGTACCTGCAACTTGTTATTTAGAAATTTAAAATGATATGAAATAAAATTAAAATAAAAGCCTTTGGATGCATATACCATGATGGCTATCAATATGTGTGATATGGACCATTGTAGCTACACCATAACTTGGTAATATGCATGTAATCCATGTGTGAAGTTGATTCGTGGGAGTTTTTGGGTATGTTGAGAATGAAGTAATCCAAGAAGGGGGAGAGGGAAATGTTGGGGGTTATGTTGCGAAGTATATGCTAAGTTGGGAATATGACACTTGGATAGAAGGAAAAAGTCTAGAAAATAGATTAGAAACTACTGTAATTTTAGTTCTGAAAATTATAGGTCAAAGTTCCATTGTGCAATGATAATTAGTGTCTAAATTATTTTTTCATAATTATGATAAAACATGTGACTTGTGCTACTATATGTTTGCTCTTGATGGATTTCTTATTTTCAAATATAATTGTAGAATACTCTTATCTATTTGAAGGTGTTATTCACATCTATGCTAAATTCCCTTCACTGTATAAATTAATGGTTTTATCTTTTGAATTTCCTGTATGATTTAAAATAAGTTGAATACCTTAGTTTTTTTCATGAACTGATTTTTTATATATGCATCCAGTGTGTTTATATTCAATCATAAACAAATAGGTTTCCAATGACAATATAGTTATTTTTGGGAAATGTTTGCTATATTATTGTGCTACTATTTGCCTTAACATTGTTGGCTTGTATGTTTTCCATAATGTAAAGTAAATTGCTTCTCTCTACATGTATTCCATTAAATTGAAGGAGGAAAAAAGTATTATAGAAAATATGCATCCTCACTTTCACACATAGGAGCCATTCTGATCCCACTTTTCACAACAGACATGTTGATGGCATTTGAGGACTGTAAGTAATGGTAGTCAAGAGCCTCTAGTGTACATCATACTAGGACTGAGTTGGAAACTACAACAACATATTCATAGAAAATGTCATATATACTACAATATTTTTAGATTATGGAGATATAAGTCCAACCTAGTATTTATTAATTTTTGTTTCAATTGAGAAGCCTTTTTTTGCCATGTTAAATTCATGAAGAAATTATATATATTATAGGATAGATTGTGTAATTTTTATTCAATTTAATAATTATTTTTGGGCATCAAACCATGCTATCTATTGAAAATTTTCCTTCACAAGTGATAAATTTTATTAAAGATTATTATTGTAATAAGACGTGAGTCTATTATGAACAACTATGATATAAGAAAGCGTTGGTGATGTCCATCCCTAAGGTGCATTAAAAATTGAATTATATTAAAAAAATATAGTTCATATTTTATAAGCATCTAATTGGCAGTAATTTACCATGAAAAATAATTTAACATGCTCATTTCTAGAAGAGGGTTAAGATATTATAGTTGAGTATTGTTTGAATAGTTTATCTCTATTGTAAATATTAATATGCTTCAACCCCTATTTATATTTTGGAAGGAATACATTTTCAAATTAATGTATATTTTTTATAAGATTAAAAGTTGTAGTCTACACCTATCCTCTTAAGTGCATCGTTCTTCCTTAACTAAAATACTAAAATAGTTCTATTACAGCTTGAACCACAACTTGTAATAGTTCTATTATAGATTGAACCACGAATTTTAATAGTTCTATTACTAAGTGCACTAGACACCTTGGTATCTGACTATGTTTACCTCGTATATGCATGTATATTCATACCACCATAGCTATCCATTAATCTTTAATATTAGTGTAATATTTAAAAGATGGCTTCTAAATGTGTAGCATGCATTTTTTAAATAAGTAGTAGGTAAATATATTTTAAGGCTAATTCTTCTCAATGATTCATGCATTTTTTAAAAGTAAAAAAAATGATGTTACCTTTAAAATTAAATCATTGAACGTTTGACTAAATGTCCAAGGTGGTATAACCGAGTTTCTATGTGTACAACCAATTCCATCCTTGCACTTAAATTTAAAGGCACTTTCAAAAGGAAAATATTAGGCATACCTATTAAAAGATTTATTATTATGATGTTGAGAAAAATCCTCCCATTTCTTATTAAGTAAATGACTATTAAAACAATATTCTCTTCTAAAATGTACAGAGGACTTAGTCGATGGAAAAGAGAGACTCTTCTCATTTATATAATATTTTCAATTTAGATTTATAGTTTATTTTATGAATATCCTATAGGATATGTAAAATATGAAGTATGACTATTGATATTAGTTTTTATATATACATATTTCTTTTTTTTTAAAGTGAAAAACCCTTTGTGGGACCACCTTGGTCTAAGAGACCATGACCATGGGGTTCTACACTGTCAAAGTCACCCGGGAGTCATGCTCAGCTCTGCCCACACCAAGATTATCAATTGGATTTTAGGTACCCATTTCAACTTTTTTGTAGGGTGGAGATTCGAATCTGGGACCTCCCTTGGAGGATTTCCCTATTCTCTCCAACTCACCTACAACATCTGGGTAAAATATATACATATATATTTTAATAACATGTAAAAGAAAGTTTTATTTAGGTAACACTTTATTTATTCAATTATATATTCTTGATAATAATTCAAAAGTAGGTCTCAGGTGTAGACCAATTGGTTCGACCAAAACTCGTAAGGGGGGCGAAGGTCCAACGTTCAAATATTGAGCCTCGCCAAACTGGACACTTGTCCTTTTCCTAGTGCTTTTAGTGGCGTAAAAGGTTTAAAATGATTATGGCATGATGGTTATAGGGGTGGACTGTCATGACCCACTACCCTCTAACCCTATCTAAGGGATATTAATTTATGTTGAGGATCAATTAATATCTATTAAAAGGGGTATAAATCCAAAGGAGGCCTACCAGAAATTCTAATAAAATAATTTTATGAAGGATATGAAAATATTAATTATCTTTTGAAGAAGATAATTAATTATAAATTAAATATGAGATTTTGTGAAAGATAAATTTGGGAAAATTATCTCTTGCAAAATTATACCAATATGATAAATTAGGTGTAAATTTAGTGGACCCAACTTAGATGGGACTTAAAAGGACTAGAGAATATTTAAATAGCTTATGGGTTATCCTATCTATTTGGAAATACCCATGTGGCTACCCTATATTGGTGGAAATTATGAGAGGGATTTCCTAGCCTATCAAAAATAGTTCTAACCTTGTAACTATCCTATGCCTTAATAGTATGGGTTTTGTATTTGTCCCCATGAAAATAGGACATAAAATAAAAAAATAAGGTCACTCACCTTATCTCTAGTGGACCCTCTAGGGACATGATGAGTCATAATGGGTCCAAGGCATCTTTTTAATATTATTTTAATGTGGCCACTATTTTGCCCATGAGTGGAGAAGTGTCCTATAAATGGAGGGCATTTTGTGAAAAAAAGAGAGGAAGGTCTTGATACCTAGGGAGTATGCTCTCCACCTTGGTGGACCAGAAACCAGAAGGTTGAAAGGCTTCCTAATTGAAGAAGGAGACATTTGGGGAGATTTTGGAAAGGAAGGATGGTCAAGCCAAGCACAAGAAGGAGGCTTGCATTGGGAGCAATGTTGGGAATGCAAATGAAGGTAGAAGGAGGTGATATTTGAGGAAACTATGCCTACCTAAAGTAAGATGGGATTTCCATACTTTGTTTAGTTTCTGGAATACCTTGTAATGTATATAATTATTGTTCGTTATGCTTGAATAGAAGTATAAATTATCCTGCAAGTTCAATTGATTATACTGAGATTCTAATTGCTTTTCAAGTATCAATTGATTATGTTGTTTTTTTTTTAAAGGAAGAAAAACAAATAAAACTCAAGGATGACAAAGTGATAACACAGGTTTGCGCACGCCCCTTGGAAGAGGTGAACATCACGTTCACCCATTTTTAATGCGAACGCGTCTTGTTGACGTCACGAAAAAAAAAGAGGCGTTGTGCATGGCGCTTTTTCTAAAAAAAAAAAAAAAGGGAAAAAAAACAAAACAAAAAGGAAGAAAAACATAGTGAAGATTGCTTTAGAAAAAGAAGGCGTACCATGGAGTTTTAAGAGACACTTTCATTGGAAAATATTTCCTAAGATGCACATTCAAAGCAATTAATTTCACCCAAAGGTTACGTGGCGATCATCGAAAGTAGTCGGTGCCAACTTTAAGTGATGCTATTCAAACATGGGAGGCACTCAGATTGAGCTTTTCAAGGCAGTTGACAGAATTAATTATTGATGATTAATGACAGGTTTTATCTTCCTAGTTAGCTGCTAGCATCAAGGCATGTTGTTCTATGAGATTGCACTGCATTGTGGGCATGATTTCTAAGAATAATCTGGCGGTGAACCAAAGGAAAGTTTTTTTTGTGCTTTGGGAAAGGAGTCTGAGCAATTTTCAAAGAATATTTCTCTCCGAAGGTGCATTCGCATTTAATTATGTAATTACTACGGTAGTTGGTAGCACTCCTATAAAATTCTAAAGAAAAAAAGGCAAGTCTTGTTTTCCTTATTTATTTTTATTTTCGTGCTGCGTTGTATCCTGTTTTCCAAGGTGCAACGGAATTTTCAAAAGTTGCTAAGCAAGGAATTGCAGAAAAAGCTACAATTTTTATCTAACAAGATGGGAAGACGTAGCAAAGAATAGACAAAGGTGCCGGAGGATGTTGAAGTACAACCAACCAAGAAACGAGAGAGAAGTTTGAGGGCTAAAAAGGCCCGACAAAATGACTATGTTGATTTGGATCCCTATGAAGATGAAATGGCCGAAATTGGTGATTGTTTGATCACACATAAGGGAATTGATAGATTAATGCAAGAGGTTTAAGCTACAGTCGATCAAGAGGTTTCCCATAATAGTTGGATCACGACGCCTCACCATGCACATCTTTCCTAGTATCTTTGCTCGTCTATGCATCCATGAACTGAACTCATTCAATTAATTGCACAATTTTATGACTCCACTAGGGCTGTTTGAAATACCTGAAATGAGATTTTTTATGATTACATCGAACGAGGTCCGAGAGGCTTTTTCCTATGTGGTGGGCATGCTGAGCTATGCAGTAAATAATAAAATTCATATGGATGAGAAAAAGGAAAAGTATGTTTCCATTGTTTCTATGAGGCAATTTATGGAGACGCAGCTCATCAAGGAGCCACAAATGGGGCAACTGTCGAGTTTGCCTAAAACCCTTTCAAAATTTAAGTGCAAGGATATTTATTCCATGCTTGCCTAGGTTTTTGGGTTGCCTTCAGATGAAACTGTGCACAAATGGTAGGCATCTATGGCCCAATGTATTTGCAAGGTAGAATTTTATTCCACCGTGGTTATGTAGCAGGGGGGAATCCAATTTATTTTGATTGGGCCAAATTTATTTCTCGGAGAATTAATTCACAGTTGTAGAGGTTGCAAGAAGGAAATACTAGGGTATTTCGGCATACTTCGTTGGTAATATGGTTTTTATTTTTTTAGATGCAACGACATTTTTATTTTATTTCTGTTATGTAGATAGGTGAAAAGAACGAACCTCTGCCAATTTATAAGTGGACTCAAGTACTGACTAAGAAGGAGTCTGTATATAACTTTAATAGCTATTTTTTTGGCCCATCCATTGAGTTAATTTGTGGTAGTTGTGATTGAGTGCCTCACGACCTGAGAGATGTCATTGTTTCAAAAGAGAAGGGCAACATATTTTTTCTCACTCAAGACATTGTTGTTCAAATTTTTGGATATACAAGTAAACCTTATTTTGCCATTGTGCGCATTTTTGCTATGGAATATGTGCACCAGATGGATTATATTAATGATATATATGGCTTCAGACGAGGGAAGAAAATGATCTGTACTATGCCTCTTAAGTTTGGGAGTATAGAAGTGAACCGGGTTGGGCAAAATCGTCTTTTGATGGTGGTGCTTCAAGACTTGGGACTGATTGATTTGCCACAACAATGGTGGTATGATCCACTTGGAAAAAATTTTATGCTTATTAAGGTGAAGACCTTTCATTGTTGCTCGTGCCCAGAGATTTAGAAGCATTGAAACAATTTTTATGGGCCAGACATTAATTGGCATGTGGAAAAAATGTCCTCCCTTCCTCCATGGCATGATTATTATGATCAGGAAGAGAAGTATAATACAAGAAAGAATAAAATGCATATTCCTCCTCCAGGCCTGTTTGGGACTATCCAAGAGGTAAACCCTCGTTGGAAGGAGGAGAAAATTATGAACTAGTGGGTAATGCACATTCATCGAAGGAAGCCCTATGCTACTTATGGATTGAAGCTTGATACCTAGTTCTATTATGTTTATGATAGGTTTGTGGATTCTTATCAACTTGTCGCCTTTGCCACCATTTTGCCACAAAGTTTTTAGCAGTTCGAAAGTGGAAAAAACAAACCGAAGGAGGAGAGTCTTATGGTTAAGGACAACACTAAAGAATAAGAGGAAGAAGAAGATCACTTACATATTTTTCAAAAGTAGACTCAAAGGGCGAAGTGCCCTCCTGAATAAGTTCCCTTTCCAAAGAAACAAAAATGGTTGGTGGTGCCCCCTTTACCTAAAGTAGCTAAGCGGCCCTGAACAAGTGCAAGCACTACTTCAACTATTATAGCACCCATGTATTTGGGTACTACAATTCTTGTTACATTCAGTTTCACAATTACTTCTATACCAGCAGTGAACCTTGTCCTCAATAATGAGTGCCCTACATCAATAGCATAAATATTTTCAATGGCGCAACTAGAGGAGGACCAACTTTTGGAAGATTCTCATGTTGAGATTATGGATGACGAAATAGCCCTCAATGTTGGTGAGCAAGAGGTAGAGCAGGGAAAGGAGGTAGTTGCACAACCTCCACCATCCACAGAACTAGTGGTGCTTACATGCCAAGGTACATCATCTCTTCCTTCATCTTACCTTTCCATCATCAGGCATGCAGTGATTTCTTCTTCGGTCCCCTTAGTTTCATTTTTGTCCCCTCCATTTTCTACTTTCCTGCCCTTTGGTATTCCTTTCATTTCTCTTTATATGGTTCCCTCTTTTGCTTCTGCTATATCCATTTATGAAGTCACTGCTACTCCTTTCATTCCCACTTCCTCGTCCTATGTTTCTTTTAGTTCTTATGCTTTAGGGACTAATCCTTTTCCACATCCCCTTATCTCGGTCGTCATTTCTTCCACCATTACGACTATTAATATGCAAACTCTGTTTAGACTTAGCGTAACCATGGCTACATATATGTCCTCTGTATCCTCCATCTCATCCACTCTTTACCTCTCTTCCACCATCCCTGTGTCCATTCCTCCACTTCAATATGTGTCGTCCATGTCCACTGGGCTTAGTCACTCAAATATTTTTGTTCCATTTACCCCATTTTTGGAGCTGCAAACTGTTACAGATGTGCAGGTGGCCCACACGCAACCGAATGTTGAAAAATTAAATTAAGCGCACCTAAGATCCTCTTAATGGTTGAAGAGTATGTGAGGGAAATAAGCTTTGGTACTAGCGCGACCGATCAAGAAGGTGGTTTTTGATCCAATTGCCAAGGAGGCTCATGTGACAACATTCACTTTGATGGTTCAAAAACCTCAAGGCAAGTTGCAGCCTGAGGACTATGTTTCTGAGACTATAACTGAAGATCTAACGCAGATTGATCCAATTGAAAAAATGGGCAATATCCAAGTAGATATGAGCTCTTTGTACTTGCATGAGGAACATTATAAAGAAAAATATTTCAAGCTGCAAGATAGGGTACTTGAGCTGGAGAGTGCGTTGGCTAAGAGCAATGCAACAAAAGAAAAAACAACCACTGAAAGGGAATATTTTCACAATCAAGTCAAGGTGTACTTAAAGGAGTGTGATGTCGCTCAGATTGAGATGCATAACCTGCAGCAACAGGTTGAATAACTCAAAAATTAGTTTGAAGCTAAGGCTACACCTGTTGCAAGTTTTGTGCATGATAGCATAAGAGACCTTCGCCTTCACTCTGTACAAAATTCCAAAAAGTTGGGCACGCATGCAGTCAAGGTGTTGCAATACTTATGGGAAGTAGGGATACAAATCCATCTTGGGAAAAAAAATTTAGTGGAGGAGTTGCTATCACCCCATATGGAGATGGTTGTGAAGATACAAGCTTTGTTGAATGCGATCATGTATATTCGCCCTCTCAACGAGATGGAATATGCTTGGTCCTGAGCGTGGGTAACTCTGTGAAGTTATTTTTAGTGTATGGACCTTGTAAATGAGGGGTGGGCCATCCTCAATACTATTGAGTAGGAGCATACTATTTTTATGTCTCATTTTGAGACTATTGGCTGGCTGGGTTTCACCATATTCCTAGATGATTGGGGCAAGCCTCTTCTGATGGAGCAGTTGCAAGAGCTCTAGAGTGTGTTTATTGAATATACTATAGAAATTGATGCCTTGGTCGAGCCTCTCACTCAAGCATAGGTCTTGCCACTTATGGAGAAATATACACATTTGGAGCTTTCCCTTTATGAGTTGGCTCAGCATTCGAAGCACCTCAACTTGATAGATGGACAAAGTCTTTGCCTCGTTTATGATTCTCTCAGTACTCGTTGCTTGTTTACCACTAAATATTGGCATGATGCTTTATGTACGTACGATGCCCTCTCGGAGGTTATTACAAAATAGGAAGCAAAGGCAGCAATAGATCGTGAAGCAGTAGAAAAGATGGCAAAAGAAGTTGAACATGTTGAAATGCTTAGGGTCGCAACGGAAGAAGAAGAAGATGAGCATGCATAGGTGGCCCCTAGAAGATAAGATGTTTAAATATTTTGCATAGAATCTGCACCCAATGGATAAAGGCCTAAGATCGCTTGCATCCATGCGAGTTGGATACCTCGTGAGTCACCAAGAAATGTTGGCCATTTTGTATTTCATTAGGATTTTGGGAAAATTTTGTATTAATTTCTATAAGAAGTGATAATATACTTTCCATTCAGTATGTAGAATTCTGACATATTTTATTCTAGAAAACACAAATAAAAATCCCTAAGACACGTTCACCCTTAAGGAGTGGTGAACACCTCATTCACACTTTCTTGCGGTGAACCTATTTTGAAAATGTATTGGCAAAACGTTTATGTATGAAATCGCACTCACCCTTCCTCAGGGGTGAACATGTCGTTCACCATTTCTTGGGGCAAATGTGCCTTGGGGTACTTGGCTGCCCACGCACTTGAAAAATCTTGTGCACCTTGGTCAAGGGGCAAACATGATGTTCGCCCATCCCAGGGGTGAACTTCCTTTCAATAATGAAGAATCACATTCATCCATCCCAGGTGCAAACGTCCCGTTCGCCTTTCCATGGGGAAAATATGCTTAATGAAGATCACGTGCATGTTTGATATGGTGAAAATGAATTTAAGGTGAACAATAAAATGGTCAAATATTGAATTGCATGTATTTAATGAACGATGCCCTCAGTAACTCTGTTTTGTGAATCGCAAGGACAAAGGTGAGGAGAAATAAGTTTTCATGATTTCCAATGTATCAAAGTTGTTTAAAGAATTTAATGATTTCTCCTGTCATGCGCATCTATGTCCAAATTTTAGATTTTTTGGAATTTGTTTCTCAAGTGCATGGATTTTCCAAGAAATCAAGGATATTTTTTTGGTTGTTGTCTTTGATCCCAGAACATTCTTCTCTCACATGTATTAAATGAAAGAGGTAGAAACCTCTATAAATACTAAGCAAATCTTGTTGCAAAATGGGGGTTAGACACTTTGCGAGAATACTCTCTAAGTTCTCTGCATTAATGAAAGACATCAGGTTTCTGAATTGATAAGTGATTCTACATATAATTTCTTTCTGCATAGTGCACTTTTTTTAATGTTTGCTCTTTTTATTTTCTATTTAGTTTAAA
Source organism: Wollemia nobilis (assembly GCA_028583015.1). NCBI lineage: Eukaryota > Viridiplantae > Streptophyta > Pinopsida > Araucariales > Araucariaceae > Wollemia > Wollemia nobilis. The sequence continues at coordinate 12,621 of JAQPPZ010011158.1, read as the reverse complement.
TTCTATATTTGGATTTAAGTGTTTCTAGTGGAAGAGTGAGTATCAAGGTGTTGAGTTAAAAGTTATTATTGCAAGATTGCAAGTTTATTCTGCTGCCTTTCCTTCTATTCGATGTTATTTTGTGCTTGAGTATTTTCCTGCTTTTAGTCTGACCTAAAACCTACACTTTTTCCTGTGGCCATATTTCTCATTTCTTTCCACAATTTGCAATTTATTTCATGCATCTCTAGTATTTAACCAGTTTTAGAATTATTTCGGGAACCATCCCTATTTGGATATTGACACGGAGGACATCTCTTTCCTTTGGCCTTTCAATGTTGGCCATATCTAGGGTGTATAAACATAGTGTTTATTGATTAGGCAGATATTTGACCAACACTACCCTCTAAATTCTTCTATATTTTTTCTAGGGATGAGTTGTAGCTTCCTCTTGTGTAGTTGACCCCAATTTCTTGGAAGATCCACCTTTGATAAGAAGTGTCATATTCTACCCCAAAAAGGAGTTGTATAAGTTACAATTTATCTCAAAATTGGACTTTCTAAGTTTAGCTAGTTTTGTCTCCCCATGAACTAACTTAAACCATTATCACTCACTTGATAATGATCATGGTTACACTTGCTTATCTATAGGGTGTCATATCTTGTAAGATCATTATCACTCACCTGATAATAATCATGGTTAAACTTACCTCTCCATAAGGTGACATTCCCACTAAGAAGCTATACTTTCTAGGGTTTTTACTTTTTGGTATGATTGATCAAGATTATTCGAAACACCCTCCTTATCCCAAATTAGCTTAAGATCCCTAGAATATTAAGCCTCTTGAAAGTAGCACATAAATTAAGGTTCAACCTAGGTTCTCTCCATGGAAGTTTTAATTTGTAGAACCTAGGCTCTAATACCAAATGTAATTACCCTAAAAATTGACCCAAGGGAGAGAGCTAATTTTTTACTCAAGGATCAACTCACAAAAAAGACCCAATATTTTCATTAGTATTAAGGTATAACAAATTTTGAGTTCCTTGTCATTGTAGCTAAAACTCAAGTGGATAAGAGTGACCAACATCCCACACTTTTGGTTATTGCATCACTGTAAATCCTTCCATATTCATAAATATCTAGTTATTGCATCACCGTAACTCCTTCCAGATTCACAAATATTTGGTTATTGCATCATCACAACTCCTCCCAAGATTAAAAAATATATGTTTATTGCATCACCGTAACTCCTCCAAAATTCATAAATACATGGTTATAGAATCATAAATATCTAGTTATTGCATCACTACAAATCCTCCTAGATTCAAAAATACTTGGTTATTACATCACCACAACTCCTTCTAGTATTGGGTACATCTTGACTCAAATATTTTCTAATATGGCTCTAGTCTCATGCCCCAAAAAAATATCCACCAACCCAATAGTCTAATTATTTAAAAGAAATAAACACCTCTAGCAAAAGTAAACAAAGTGATATATTAATTCATATATTCAATTCAATATAACACATTGCTAAGAGATAAGACATTTAAATACTTCAAATAACAATTATAGCATTTATCATTTCCTTATTTATAATGAAGAATAACACAAGGCATTATAATCATAGTCCATGCATTAAAATTATTCTTCTATTTTACACATAACCAATATTCTAAGAACTTTCATAAAATAACAACATATAAACATTTATTCTTGATCATCTTGAAAATAAAATAAGTATATTTACAATGCATCATTTCTTCATTGAAATATTTGCATAATTTAGATACCATTATTTTTTAATTATTTCTTTCTTAAGATAAAATAATGTATTTCAACATAAATGGTCCCTCAAGTTTAGGAATCAAGATAGATCTATCATGCATATGCAATCCTAACATCCACTATGCAATTTAAGCTATCAACAGTGCACCATACAAAGCATTTACATATAAAAACAATGGAGAATCATATACTTATCCCATGTATGGATTCCTTGGCTACTCAAGCCTCATCCATATCAAGCCTACATGCAATTTTAAAAGTATACAATAATATACCAATCAAATAAATTCCATGAAATATATTGGGAGAATCACATACTTCTCCCATATATGGATTCCTTGGCTACCCAAGCCTCATCCATACTATTTAATTCTTCAAATAATAACTTTTCCTTCCCTAAAATTTAGAAAATAATCAATACATTGCTCCATTATTTACTAATAATTTTCATCCCTAAAACTATTAATTAAAATACAAATAATTGATCAAAATTAAATACATTATTTAATTTACAGAACAAAAGTCATTGAGATAATTATGTAGTTAATTTAAATATCACCTAAGCAATCCAATGAAGCTTTTACACTATTTCATGAAACAAAAGAATGTCATTTTATTTAATAAAATAACTCTTCCAAAAAGTAAATCAATTAAGTTTCATTCTAAACAATGAAATAACTCTTTCAAAATGCAAACAACAAATCAATTAAGTTTAATTATAAATAATGAAGTAACTCTTCTATAAAGCAATCAATAAATCAATTAAGTTTTATTCTAAATAATGAAATACCTCTTTTGAAAAGTAATCAATAAATTAAATAACTCTTTTAGGAAATAAGTACATAATAGAGGAGCTTTGCCAACTAAGATACATAGTCTATCAAATACAAGTTTATCTAAACATTTGAAAAGTTAACCAATTAAGGTATTGCTTTATATATTGCCATTTAAGCATACATAGACACATAATAAAATGACAAGGGTATTTAACCAAACATCCTTATTATGATGCAATAATAGACATTCTACAACAAGCACATGACTAACCAGGCAAACAAAGCAAGGATAAGCAAAACAAACACAACTCTCAAGGAGTTCCATTCAAAAATATTTAAAATAATGGATTACATACAAGTTGGATTCGACTTACTAGCTCCAAAAGCTTATTCAAAAATTCTGGAAGGCTATCACAATTCCATAATACAACTAATATATAAAGTTCTAGATTAGATTTGTGTAGTGCTTCATTTTCTTCCCACTTTATTCCTTCCATTCATCTGTCCACGAGGTGCATAAACTCTTTCCCAATAGATATCTATCATCCTTGAATGGGTTCCTTGCACATATTATATAGATATCCTTTATGCTAATAATAAATAAATTTTATATATTTAGTTACCCTAATTATTATTATTATCTCTTTATAATAATTAATTAATTAATAATATTATTAATTTTCATGTCTAATGTTAATATTACCAAATAAAATTAGTATATATAGGTATTAATAATCCTAATGTTATTATTAATAATAATGCTTACTTCATCAAACAATTAAGAATCAATTAATAATAAGCAAAGATGCCTAAATATAACGATTACCAAAGCAAGAGGATTTATGGTAACTCTGAGGTTATCAACCACCTACAAAAGGGATCCCCTTAAGTGAATGAAATATACCTACTCAAGCCATGGAATGTTGCAATTGGATTGCACTTAGGTCTTATTGGGATGAAAACTGATAAGATATATTGTACAAGAATATATTACAATATATAGGCATAATCCTATATGCAAGACATGACAAGTGTCAATGAAACTGAAAAGTGTCAAACTAAAGAGGCATAGTGCACTTTAATTCTAACATTCCCCCTTCAAGTACACTATCCTAATTAAAGAAACAAACAAGTCAATATTAGGTAACATTCCCCATTAATGTTGACTTCTCTAAAATAACCCTATCATCCTCCTTTATTACATGATTTGGTCTAGGCTCATGCTATTTGCGCTTGGCTCTCCAACTATGAATAATACTAGATCAATGATGTATACATCTTGGTATGTTGCCTCAGGGTCATCCACTTCCATGGGTCTGTCGCCATTGGGTCAGCCATCTAAGTGCCTTAGGGTCATCATGGGTGCCTTAGGGTCAGCCACTTCTAGGTATGTTGCCTCTGTAGGTCATCCTCAAAGGATGTTGCCTCTCGTAGGTCATTAACTTGATTCACCATGAATATCAAATCTCCTCATGGTGACTTCAATATAGAAGGTTTCAATATCTTCCAAAAATGCACCTTAATACAAAAGTAAATACGAGCCATGAAATACAATAAAAAATGAGCCATAGAATCCAAATGTTTCCAAAGACTATAAATACAATCTTCTTTGAGGCTAAAAAATGTAGACGAAACAACCTCAAAACTAAAAAAGGACACTACCAATGTGTTCGTCATGGATTTTTTTTTTGAAGACTATAAATAACCCTATGTTTAGGTCTCAATGGGGCCTTCATTTGATAAAAATAACAACAACATGCCTCACTAGGCAACAAAATTAGCAAGGCATCGCTCTTTGGAGGTAAAAAAATCAGTTTGTGTTCCCTCACAGGAGAAATTACAAGACCATGTGGACTTTCCAATATCAGTTCCACTCTCCCATGTGGAAAATAACATTAAAACAATGATTAAATGCCCCCGTGCTTTTGAAAAATAAAGACCTTACAAGGCCTTTTCATAATGTGTCATTCCCTTGGCCATACAACTTAATAAATGCTCCCCACTTTGACTTAAGTAAAAGGCTAAGTTAGCCTTATTTAAATAAATATTCTCCCTTCTTGGTGGTCCCACTCCACCATATTTTCCATATTCTCCATGAGAACTCCCTAATAAAAAAAATGTTTTAAAAACATTACATGCTTCATTTATAAATTTCCCCCCATGTATCATATTTAAAAAAAAAAACATTTAACCATTGAAACCGCTGCTTCTCCACTCCAAGGCGACAAAGCCAAGAATATTCATTTTAAAAAAAATCATCATCAGCTTAGCTTAATTTCACCCTCCATTAGCCAATGTGCCATTAGGAATGTCACTTAAAAATAGCATAGTATTTTCAGCAATATGGCATACTCCTGTTGTTAACAACTTTGATGCGGGCCCTGCCACCATGGCACTAAGGGCATCCATGACAACAATCACCCCTTCTACTTCACATCAAGTATGTGAACACAATGCACAGTATTTATGATTGCTGACACCAAGGTTGAAGTACAGTCCATCATTGCATCTGAGGTTGAAATCCACCAATAGTCTCAGCCATAACCTATAGTATCACATCCATCAAAAAACTAAGCGTTCTAGAAAATCATAATCATCTCTACGAAATGCAATAAAAATGTGGATCAAAATCCTATGAAAAATTCAAATTGAATCATCGTAATCACCTTCTCTCCATTGTGAACATGGTCATCTTTTGATGGCACTCCACAACCCATTATCTAATGCCAAGAAAACTCTTTTGTAGTACAGGTTGCACACCATCTAGAAATACACCCACTAAAAAAAGAAAGCATCTTTGCCAAATACACGTCCAGATTCAAGGCCAAATGTTGGTTGTCAACTTTGTTGTTTTCAATGACTTCTCTCATCCACTTCACACAAAAAAAATAGAAATTTTAGATGCATTGCTCCCTGTTTCAATGGGAAATATTGTTTCAATGGGAAATAGCCTATTCCATTCATACGAATCTGAGGCTATGTAAAAAATATGGCATATTTTTAATGAAATTTATACTGCAATATTCACAAGTAGGTTACGTCCATGGTGTCAAAAAATGTTGGGATAAAAACTGATAAGATATATTGTACAAGAACAAATTACAATATATAGGCATACGCCTATATGCAAGACATGACAAGTGTTAATGAAACTGACAAATGTCAAACTAAAGAGGCATAGTGCACTTAAATTCTAATAGGTCCAAAACATTAGGCTAATCAAAAACATACCAATGGTGCTTCAAAAAGTGCTAGAGCTTATGATCATTCAAGAGGTGGTTGTGGTTGAAATTCTATTATACTTTAGTTTGTTCCTCTCAAGGGAGTCTACAACCAAATCTAGGAGTCTATTTGTCCATGGATTATTCCCATACGACTATCCCTCATAAATAAATAAGGGTAAAAATATGTGTTGATAAGACATACCTATTCTATATTAAGAAAATATAAGAGGAGGATGCCAACCTAATCAAGGATGATTCCAACTACATTGGAGAAGCTTGTCAAAATTTAGCAAATAGAGGATGAATATTCCCTCAAGGATTTCAATGCAGAGATGAAGAATGGACTAGGAAATTATTACATTACTAGATCAGATGATCATAAAATTCTAGTCATATAAATTCAAGAGGTCCAAAAAAATTAGAATTATTGAAGCTTTACTTTGATTGAGCTAAATGAAAAATTGGAGCTAAAGCTAGGGTAGTTTAAATTTCTTTTGTATAAGGGGTGAAGAAATTTTTGTATAGGCTAACCTATAGCTACACCAATAGTGTCACTAAATATGAATATCTCTACCTAGGCCTATTAAAAGAATAAAATATATTAATTAAGATATTCTCCATTTTTGGTGATTTAGAATTACTAGTAAATTAGGTGATAGAAAAGTGTAGTAATAGGAATCAATATCTAAAGGCCTACCAAAATATATGACCTTACTGAAATTTATGAGGTAATTAATATAATGGAAATAACAAGAAGCAAGAATATTCTAGTTGATGTGTTGGCATCATGAAGAGAAAATTTTAATCTTGCTTTTGACAACTAGAATAAATAAATAGGTGTCAAATTGGATTTCATATTATCAATCCCAAATAGAAGAATATTCTAGCAAGGGTTTGATAATGATAAATAGATTATTGGTTATTTAACCAAAGAATCCATATATGCTAAGAAACAAGAGGAACTCTTAGACCACATTGATAAAGAGGATATGATACAATTAAAAAACAACCACATTCCTAAAGGGTTGATTACCCTCAAAATCCTCTTTGATAATAGTGACTAGATGACTACCTAAAAAATGAATATTGATAGCAATAATTCAATAAGGTTGATATTGAATGAGGTAAGAGCATGAAGGTTGTACACTTTACAAAAAATAAGGTAAGTGAACTTATTACATTATACAAGGAGTACAAAAATATAATAGAATTGATCTATATTGATCTCAAGATATACAATAGCAAAATATACAACATACCATTGAATTATTTCCCAATGTCAAGCCATTTAGGAAAAAGTAGAGGTCAGTTTATTTAAATATTGAATCCCTAATGAAGTAAGAAATATTGAATTTGCTTAATGCAAGGATCATTTACCCAACTAAGCATTACACATGGGTGTCCAAATTGGCCCTAGTATAGAAGAAATATGGATACCTTTGGTTATGTGTGGACTTCTAGAACTTGAACAAGGTCTCCCTAAAATATCACTATCCACTACCTCAAATTGACTGGAAACTATAGAATATGCCCAAAGATGAGATATTTTCTCTACATGATGGGTTATCTAGATTCAATTAGGTTTGGGTAAAGGATGGAGTATGAAAATATTCCTAAATAGTACTAATTTCCAATAGTTATAGTAGATTCAATTATGTGATAGATGTAGTCTCCATAGTATACTAAAATTCTATGGTTGGGATTTTTTAGGATTTAAAGTTTATTTTTAAGGTTTAACATATGATAAAAAAAGAATAACTCTAGGCCACGGTGTATGCACCATCCATATCCCTTTATTATACCATAGTGACAAATGATAATACTCATACCAATTTTTTAGGCCACTACTCAAGGAGGATTCCATACATACACTTGAGTGCACTATTTGCCTCTCTAAAACTATGAGAGGATAATATTCCCAAGTGTTGTGCTCAATATACTATGGAGAGATACATGGTCAAAAATATTCCTAGGTCTAAAGGTCTCTCCTAAAGCTAAGGGGGCCTCCCAATATACTTGAAGGTACATGGGATCAAAATTTTATATACAGGTACTATTTGATGATTATTAGAGTCTAATCACCCCTCACTTCACTAGACTCTTAATAAGAAATCTAGCTTAGCCAATAATAAAAACTTCTCTATAATAGTTTAAAACACCTATCATAAGGTTTCCAACCTACTAACCTAAAAAAATGGCATTATTTATCTTTGTAGGGTGATAAATAGGAAAATAAAAACAAGATAAATGTATACATAACATGTTGGAATGACGATTGAAAAATGATTTTTTGGGCAGGAAAATGAGCTCTGGCGATTTTTTCCTCTGAACTAGGGTTTTAGGAACCTCAAAAAATCTTGGGCATCAACTGGATTGCAGAAGTGGCTTTGAGGTACGGTGGATATGAAGGCTAGATTGGTGCCCTAGAAGGGTTCAATGGGGACTTCTTCAGCTCCTTTTACAGGGAGTACCAGCTCATACACATATTTGTTTAAAGAAAATTCTCCTCCAAAGAACATCGAAGCTCAAAAATGGCATATAAAATGCTCTTCTCGGCTGCTGGGAATAGGTCGACATCACATCGTGTGAATGGATGTTTGTTGCAGGTCGAAACCAGGCCAAAAATTGTCATCGAGCCAAGTATGGTTGAAGAATCAGTCATTTACAGAGCTAATCATGATTTAATCTGCAAGTTCATGGGTATACGTCCTTCCCTGAATTTTTTGCACTCTTGGATCCACCAAAACTAGGAGCCTCACGGTGAGTATTCATTGTGGTTTATTAGCAATGGATATTTTATTGTTAGCTTTTCATCTTTGGCCGATAGAAATAAGGCTTTTGAGTCAGAGAAGAAAAATCATGGTCCTATAGGGCTATTTGTTCAACCATGGAGAGTGGGATTCGATCCTCGAGTTGAACCTACTACTGTCCCAGTATAGATCCAACTATATGCTCTTCCAATGGAATTTTGGAGTGAGCAGGTGTTGGCAAGGATTGGCAATTCTATTGGAAGACATCTGGGTGTTGCCAGAGACACAATTGAAGGGAGCATGGCGGTGTATGCAAGAATATGTGTGGAGATGGATCTCAGCTAGCCTTTGCCGACAGAGATGGAAATTGAATTGGTAGGACTCTCTTGGATTCAACAACTGGACTAGGAGGCCCTACCCTTTAGATGTAGGGTTTGTCACAAACATGGACATTTGGCCCATTTCTGCCCTAATAATATGAATGCTAAAATTGAGGTCCCTTTAGGAATGCAAAACCTACCTATAGAGGATAAGGAAACACTTAATAAAGATTATAATAGCACCGTTTAGGGTTAGGAAGCTCAGAGAGAGGGTTTTGAACAACCCAAAAGAAAAATACGGATAAAGAAAAAAGAGGGAAAGGAGCAATCCCATCTCAGACCTACCAATAGGTATGAGATATTTAAGTCACTGGTTGATGAAGAGGAACAATTTATGGAGGGCATGGGGGGTAATAAGGATACTTCTAATATTCCCGGGCAACTCCCTCTCTCATCTCCTCCCGTCATACAGCAGGTAGTTGAACTCTGTGAGGTATCACAACTAGTGTGTTCAGGGGCTTTAGTAGTGCATAACCAGGAGTAGACAGTATCTCAGGATGTCAGCATGTGAATACCAAAGAAGAACAGGGAAAGGCCAACTTTGGGGATAACCCAGGTAGAAAAAATATAAAAAAACAACAATTCTCAGGGAGTAGGTAGAAGATCCAATAAGGAGTTGTTAGCAGTCCAAGGAGACAAATTGATCACGGGAGGATCGGTGAGGACAATAGACTCTTATTGCTCCCAGGGTAACCAATGATTATACAATCATGGAATGTGAGGAATTTAAACAACAAAACCCATCAATCTGTTGTTCAAAGAATTTTAGAGAATCGTAATACTAATTTTTTGCTTTTACAGGAGACTAAGATGTCATTAGATCTTATGTCCAAAATAGTCAACAAAATTTGGAGGGGTGCTGGTCATATGGATGTGGCTGCCCAAGGTGCTTCAGGGGGGATTGTTACTCTATGGAACTCTATTGAATGGTCTGCAATAGCACATCTTTCCTGGAGGGGTGTTCTCACTTCTCTTTTTAGGAATAATGTCACTGTGGAACACTTTCTAATCACAAAATTTTATGGGTCTCAAAACCTAGATGGTCAGAGGCGGAAGTGGAAGGCTGTGCATAACATGTGAACCTCAAGGGAAGCTCTAGACTGGATTATAGTGGGGGAATTTAACACTAAATTATCTTCTAGATACCAGGAAGGGCGAACACCATTTTTGGACCCAGGGGACCGTTTCATGATTGCCCAAGTCCAGGCTTTGCACTTAGTGGACATTAAATGTCCTGGCATTAACTACACTTGGACTAATAAAAGGCAGGAGGCACATAGTAGGAAAGTTAAGCTAGATCATTTTCTAGTTTCAGAGGAGGCGTTTGTAAAATGGAATATCAATTTTTATATTTTAGAAGGCCCAGTTTCATATCACTGTCCCATTCTGTTGGAATGCGGGACTAGGATGGGGCAGCATCACAAACCTTTCATATTTGAGAATTTTTGGCTTTAGAAAGAAGAACTTCGAGAGAAAATTCCATAGTGGTGGGAAGAATGTCGCCCAGCTTATGGGAGAGCAATGTTCAGAATCCACAAATAACTACAATATGTCAAAACTTAATTGAAGTATTGGAGGCATGCTAATAAAACAGACTTCCAGGTCTAAAGAGCTCCATTGGTGGCTAGACATGATGAGGTCCAAAAATAGTTCAGAGAAGGAGTAATTACAGACCATCTCAAAGCTGAGGATGATTCCTTGCGTATAGTGGTTGAGGACATTGACAACCAGGAGGAGACCTATTGGAAGCAGAGAGCAAGAACCACCTGGTTATTAGAAAGGGATAGAAATACAAAATTCTTTCATCGGACTGCTTGTGCTTGAAGATAGATGAATAAGATGGAGGCCCTTCAAGATGAGAATGGTCATTACTTTGATACACTTCCAGGTATACATTCCCATGCTATGGATTATTTTTCTAAGCTTTTTAAGGAAAGTGTGGTACAAGATGTAGAGGCCCAAAATGAAGTTATTTCTGTCATACCTGCTGTTATTTATGAGGATGAAAATTAGGCCCTCCTCAAACCCATTGATAGAGATGAATTGAAATCTATGGTCTTTGGAATGAGCACTAGTAAAACTCTAGGTCCAAACGACTTCCCAATTGAGTTTTTTTAGGCTTTCTAGGACTACTTAGAGGAAGATGTAATGGATGTTGTAGAAGAGTCCAGAGAAAATAAGAGAATGCTTAAAGCTATAAACCACACTTTCATTACCTTAATTCCAAAATGGGAGGAGGGGGTTCATATTTCAGATTATAGGCCTATTGCCTTATGTAATGTGCTCTACAAAATAATCACAAAGGTAATGGTTGAGTGCCTAAAACCTCTTCTTCACAACATTGTCTCCTCTGAGCAAGGGGGTTTTGTTGAGGGACGATAGATTCTGGATGGGGTGGTTGTGTCCCAGGAAGCAATCCATTCAATGCACACTTATGGTAATAAAGGGATGTTAATAAAACTAGACATGTCAAAGGCTTATGACAGGGTTGAATGGAGTTTCCTGGCTAAAATGATGGCAGCCTTTGGTTTCTCTCAGGACTGGATAGAGTGGGTCATGAGCTGTGTCTCTACCCTGACTTACTCTATGCTAATAAATGGCCTTCCTTCATAACCATTTGGAGCTACTCAGGGACTGTGCCAGGGGGATCCATGTTCTCCTTATCTTTTTATCATTTTGGCTAAAGGTCTTGGCAGACTTTTCTTGAGGAGAAGACAACAAGGTAGATTATTGGGTATCAGGGTGGGTGACGAAATTTTAACACACTTACAATTTATGGATGACACTGGTTTTGTGGGAGTGGCCAGCTTCAGGGAAGCAAGAATGATTAGGGATACTCTTAATTTCTATCTCAGGGCTACTCAACAGGTCATTAATGACAAGAAATCCAAAGTGGTTTTTTTAATCTGGAGTAAAGGCTTCAGAACAGAATTTTAGAAATCTTGGGATTCACAAGGACTTCTCTCCTAGTGGTTTACTTGGGGGTCCCCTTGCACTTTAAGAAGCTAAAATTAGACACATGGAGGAATCTTCTAGAGTGTATCAAGGACAAAATTAATCACTGGTCTCACAAGTGGTTAAGTTATGGTGGCAGATTAATGTTCTTACGATCAGTCATTCAAGCCATGCCAATTTATAAATTCTCTATCCTGGCTGCCCCGATTATAATATGGAAAGAGTTGGACAGGATGGCTAGAAAGTTTTTATGGGAAGGAGCAAAGGGAGAGAGAAAGTGGGCCTTAGTGGGCTAGGACAAAGTTACCCAGCCCAAGGTTAAAGGAGGTCTAGGTTTGAGAAAATCTAAGCTAAATAATAAAGCTTTGGCTGGAAAGCTGTACTGGAGATGGATCTACCAACCCACATCCCTCTTCAGTAGAATCCTAACTAGAAAATACCTAGGACAGGCCAACCCAATCGATGTTACTTGCATCCCCTTGGATGGTACTGGGTCCCTAATTTGGTAGGCTCTCAAGTTAGGGTCTCAGGTTGTTAAAGACCGCTTATTTTGGAAAGTGGGAAGAGGGGAGAAGGCTCATTTTTGGATAGATTCTTGGGATCAGTTCCCACCCATCATTGCTGAATTTCTAGAATTACAACCAATAAAAGCAGCCATTGAAGCCAAGGGATGGATCCATATTGAAAGTTATTTCACAACTACTCAGCTTGGGGAGTGTAAGTTTAAGCAGTTCAAGAAGTTGGATGAGTGGCCCATTTCAATCCCTC
>JAQPPZ010011157.1:0-43155 GCA_028583015.1 Wollemia nobilis | reverse complement strand
TAGGTAAAGGAATTTGACACTCATGAAGAATGTTCTCCAACATCTTGATGTAGACAGCCTACTTATGTAGGCTCCTCAAATCAACACCTTGGTGAGTGACCCTTTGAGAAATATTTACCCATAGAGAAGCAATAGTCAAAGCAGAATCATCACCTCTAGAACCTGACCGCAACCGATAAATATCACCCTATAAATGGGTAATCTCACCACCAAGTCTGGATCTCTACATCCTTAGCAATGAGAATAGTACTGCTAGGTCCAACTCGTAACCCATCCACCTTAGCCTAAAGATGAGTCACCTCACCATGATACCATGCTAACTCAGCCTTCACTCGACCGCGCTCCAAATCTAGGCTATCTCGCTCATCCTGGAGAATCCCCCACTCCTCCTCTGACCGTCGAGGAGGTAAACCGTCATCATCATCACCACCACCATCCTTAGGCTACTAAATGTTCATTCCCATGTCAGCTCTTGAAGAGCTACCATGCTAGCGCTTCGTCGACCAAGGAACCCATCCACCCACATCAACATCGTCACCACTCCCATCATCATCTATAACGACACTAGGAGTCCACATTGGCTAACTCATAAACCAAACATCATACTTAGCAGTCGTGCCAACATCATCAAAGTCAAGCACCTCCAAGTCTGAGTTGTCAATAGGATCATTGACTCGCCAGAAATCAGGAGCAACAGGTAACCCTAACTCATCACCATGTCACTTGTGCATAATAGGTGTATTCAAAACATCCTTAACAAGACCAAACTATCGTAGTACATGAGATAAATGGATAAACTCCATATCCCTCAAATGGGCGCCAACAACCCATCGTCCTCGCCTAATGCGACGAAGCTCTGTTGCATCCGTCGCCCAATCCAAACCCCTTCAAGGTCACCAACACATCAGGTCCCTATTTAGAGAACTCAATATATCTTTGAACTCTGAAGCACTCACAATAGATTGACTGACCTCCTCACTGAGTAACCATCTGTATTCCCAGGGAGAGGTGGCATCCATGCCACAAGGTAAACCAATAGGGTGACCAATGATAACATGCTCCCAACACCAAATCTGGAGCAACAAACTATAGCCCAGGCCCTTACACCCATGCATCTTCACCTCATAAATATCGCTATAAACCTTGTAGAGAAGAGCAGGAGCCCAGGCTAACTGACAAGGATCAACTATCAAGTCAAAAACAATAGGCACTTTGTTCCATGGGATCCTCGATCCCATGGAATTGGGCAACAACATGTTGCTAAATATGCAACCAAAATATTTTAAAAGTGTCAACCCTAATAAATTTGCCCTTGCTTTAGAAACCTAAGGAGAATTCACACCAATAGGCTCAGCGTAGCAAGGACCAAGATTCCTTTATCATCACAAATAACTCCTCTTACACCATACAATCCAGGATTACCTTTAGAGGCCTCGTTAAAATTCAATTTAACCCATCCCATTGGTGGAGGGGTCCAACAAACCAGGCTCCTGGGATCGAGCACAGGAAAAGGGTGATCCACATGTTCAAAACCTAAAATTTTCTCAAACAAAATTTCACTGGGGATGGAAGCCTCTGGTAACTCCAAATCCAAACTAGAATACAAAGCATTCTCCATTGTCTTTCCCAAAATATGGACACTCAAACGATCAGAAGAAAAATCTTTGTTCCTTAAGACCCGGGTGTTCCTTGTCTTCAAAACATCCCACATAACATGTGGTAGAAGAAATCTCCAAAAGCACCTCATCTTAGGCAATGAGAAGGAGGGAACCCACTATAAAATACAATCAATCATAGAATTATAAAATACCCAACTAACACCCATCCACCCGATGATAGACAACAAAATCTATTTATCACAATTGAGGAGTAAGTAAGAATTTAATTCTCATGCATATTTACACATATAGCATCTATTAACTAAGAACCAATCTCTTTTATGAATATTCTCGATTGTAAGAATCTTGTTTTGAGCTGCCAAACAGAAAAACATATTTACTCTAACAGTTAGGTGCTAAAACTAAATGAAACCATATGGGAAAAGCCACCACCATCCTCACTAAGAAGCTCATAGGCAGTCTTCACAGAGTAAAAGCCTGCACTATCCACCTTCTAGATCAGACGATCCTTCATGTTGACTTGTCGAACTACATAGAGATGAAGCTCCTCCATGAGAAAAGACCATAATTGAGAATCCCTGGCATTCCTCACCATCCTTGGTGTATTGGACCAAACAATTCTATTCCCATGGACCTTAGTGAAATCTATAATATTTTCTAAGCTAACAGCCCTAGACCCATCGATAAGATCCCTAAAACGAGCATCTTCATTCAAAGTTTGATCTTTCAACCACACATCATCCCAAAATTTAACTTACCTTCCATTTTCAATAATCCACCTACAGTTCTGGTTAACAAAGTCCCTCAATTTTACCAAGCTATTCCAAAATACAGAGCCTCTAGAGGAGAGAAAATTGAAAATAAAGGAATCAAAATTATACTTGGCCTTCAAAATTTGACACCATAATCGACTGTCATTGGAGGTTATCTTCCAACCTAGCTTTGCTTCAAGGACTTGTTCATTCTATCTACACTTTTCAAATTCAAGCCCCCATCATTCTTATTTCTGCATAGTTGCTCCAATGAACCAATATGGAACCTACATTTGAGTTTTGGGCCTACCCATAAGAAATATTTACAAATACTATCAATATTAAATGCCACTTTCCCAAGGATATGGAATAAAGACATAAAATAGATTGGGATACTCTACATAGTGATCTGAACCAAAACCACATTAACAACTTAGCTCAGAAGAGCCCCTTTCCATATTGTTAACTTACGCTGACTTCTTTTGATTATTGGAGACTACATATCGCTCTTAACCCTCCCAAAATAAAGAGGAAGACCAAGGTACGAGGATGGAAGAGAGGCTATCAATAAATTCAATATGTCAGCAATCCTCCTCTATCATACTTTAGGGGTGTTAATGAAAAAGAGATTGCTCTTCAAAAAACTTATTTGTTGACCAACTACCTTCTCATAACAGTCCAATATGGCTTTCACTTCCTTAGCAATGACCACCGATGCCACACATGAAAGGAGGGTATCATCTACAAATTGCTTATGTGATATCGGGTTGCAAGGAATCGTCAATCACATCCTCAAATCATTGTGATGCCTAAAAATTATTCTTCCCAGAGCCTCCACCATGAGAATAAAAAAGAAAGGATATAAAGGGTTACCCTATCTTATACCATGAAAAGAGTGAAAGAAGCCTACCGGGAACAGTTGACAAGAACCAAAAACCAAGCCGACTAAGTACAAGCGTTAATAAGGTTTATCCAATCCTCACAAAAATAAAAATTCCTCAAAACATTGAATAGGAAGGCCACGATCATAGGCTTTGTTGATATCTAACTTAAGAAAAAACCCCACCCTCCCACTTTTATATATAGAATACATCAATTCATGAATAACTATAGCACCATCCAATATTTTTCTTCCTAATACAAAGGCACTCTACATTGATTCAATCAACAATGGTAGAAGCGGTTTAAGTATGTTTGAAATGGTCTTAGAAAAAATATTATATATAGTATTACATAAACTAATTGGACTGAAATCACTAAAATAAGAAGTCAAGTCCTTCTTGGGAATGAGGGTCAGGAAAGTCAAATTCACAACTTTTGGGATAAAATATGAGCACTGAACATCCCTCATAGCCACGCATACATCTGCCCCGCATATGTGCTAGAATTTCTAGAAAAAAAATAGGGATAAAACCATCCGGTCTCGAAGACCTGAGGGGATCCATCCCCTTGACTACTTCAAAAATTTCTTCATTGAAGAAGGGGTCCAAGAGCCTTATGTTCCAATAAGCAAAAGGCTAAAAAAATTGATTCCAACATTTCACCTTCAGCTTGGAGGTCACAAATAGGAACAAAACAGAGTAAATTGCTAAAAAAATCTATCGCTTTGTCCCAGACCTCCATGACATCAGAGGAGACACCACCACTTCCTCTTACTATTTATCTAATTCTATTACATTCTCTTCTTTGTAGAGTGGAGGTATGAAAGAAATTGAAATTGTGATCCCCTTCTTTAAGCAATAACTCTTTAGACTTATATTTATAGAACAACTCTTCATGTGCTTGCCTGTTATGATATTTTGCTAGCAAGGATCTTTCTTCCATCAATAAATCCTTAGAGCAATTATGAACCTCCATCACAGCTTCAATATCTTTCAGTCGTGCTTTCAGTATTTCCTTTTCTCTAAACAAATTTCCAAATGAAAATTTGTTCCACAACTTAAGATAATTTGTGAGCCTTCTAATTTTAATAATCAACCGAAACATTCCCTCCCCCTTGATATCTTCCTACCACCATTCTCTTAAATGGGATTCAAGGTCAGTGTGCGAGTACCACATAACTTCAAATATAAAAGGGCGAGGGAGGAATGACAAAAAATTAGGGATTTTCAACCAAAGAGGATTATGGTCTGAACCAATCTTGGGAAGTATAGACAAAGATGCATCACCAAACAAATTAAGCCTATGAGAAGAGACAAAATTTTTGTCCAATCTGCTCAAAATCAAACTTTCAATCGAGCGACGATTACTCCACATGAATTTCATCTCTTTAAAATCCAAATCCTGTAGCTCGACAGAGTTAACAAATTTGAAGAAATCATGCAGACTCCTCTCATCCACTAGATTGCCACCCCTTTTCTCATATGGATAGAGAGGATTTAAAATCACCAACAACAACCCAGTCTTCATTATGAAAGGTGCTTTAAATATTTAATTTATTTTTACATATAATGATATTGTGTTGTAGTTTGAACTAGGGTCTTTTAGATGAAAACTTTAAACTATACCACTCCAAATTTTGATAATTTTGATTAGTTAGTAGTATTAAGATAAAACAAAAAAAAATATTAAGATATATATATATATATATATATATATATATATATATTTTTTAAGAATATTTAAACCTAAATTTATAATATAAGATTAACCTAAGTTTTTTTTTATTAAATTTGTAATATTTATTTCAATGAATAATCTTAACTTATTTTTAATAATAATTTTTTTATTATTATATTTTTGTGCTTTTTTAATTTATATAATATTAAAATATTTAAATATATTATACAATTAAAATATATATATATATATATATATATATATATATATATATATATATATATATATATATATATTTAAAAAATTTATTGCATAATATTTTATTTTTTAACTTCATCATTTTCTTAGTACTTTATAATATTTTACATAAAAGTTCAAAGGTCAAAAATTATATTAATATAACAACTATAGATTATAGATTTCTATTATCAACCTAGTTGAAGGAGGGGATCTCAAACAAATAATGAATGAGCTTTAAAGAATGCTTCAAGAGTTCTATTTGCCTATTTTTATGTAAAAAAGATGAATTGGTTCAAAATCTATCAAAAGAAGGTGGATACTTGATCAAGTGGGATATAAGGATTTAGAGCAATCAAAATTTTGTATGCTCAAATATTTCCCTTGTAAGAATGTTTGATCACTCATAGCCCTCCCTAAGACCTCAACATTCATTTGGTTAGCAGTCCAAAGCAAGATTCTTACATGCTAGAGTCTATAAAGAAGAGTATATCATAGACCTTTCAAGTGTCTTGTGTAAGAAGGATCTAGAGACATCTAACCATTTACTTTATTGTCCAATTTCTTATACCATTTGGGGTTGATTTTTTGAAAATATAAGAATGTATTGAGTACCTCCATCAATATTGAAGAAGTTGATGAAATGTTGGACTAGTTGTTACTAAACTAAAGCATTGTGGATTCAATGGAGGATTGGTCTTATCATTATTTGTTGAAATTTATTTTTTGAAAATAATAATAGAATTTTCAAAAATAAATATAATAAATCAATTTCAAGTACAAAATCATATTATTACCTCTCTCCACGATGCTCATTATAAGAAGTCTCAAGTGCAAAAAAAGATGTATTGACCTCTTTATTACAAATATTAATATACTTGGAAGCGTCATTTTGGAAAATGAAGTTAACACAAAGGATCTATTTTCATCTATGGTAAAATCAAAATGTCAATAATTTTGAGTTTATAAAAAGAATTTTAATGGTGTTTCTAACAAAAATTCAAGGAAAGCTAGTGGAGATGGTGCTTTTTCAAATGATGAATGTAAACTTATTGTTACTTACTCATAATCATATGGAACTTCAACTAACAAGAATGAGGAGGTTACAAAACTTTTTACAAGGATCAAACTTGTGATTGGAAAAGGATAAAAATATATTTTAATTAAAGGGAGTTTATAAATTATTAATAATACCATAAAGAAAAATAGACAAGGGGTTTGTATAAAAAATAATAATTTTTTTTATGTCCATCTACTATTATTGGAGATAATATTTTGGAAATGGCATCATATCTATATCGATAATTTAACCAATCGTGGTGTTAATCTTCATCTTAGGAAATTTTTTTTTATATATATATTTATATATATATATATATATATATATTTTTATTATTATATATTATTATATATTTTTTATATATATATTATTTTATATTTTTATATATATATACATATATATATATATATGTATCTATATAAATCATATATATATATATATATATATAGAGATACATATATATACATATATATATATATATATATATATATATATATATATGTATATATGTATATATATATATATATATATACATATATATAGATATATATATGTATATATATATATATATATATATATGTATATATATATATATACATATATATATATATATATATATATATGTATATATATATATATATATATATATATATATATATATATACATATATATATATATCCTTTGTTGGAAGAGAGGCTATCCAAAAATTCAATATGTCAGCAATCCTCCTCTATCGTACTTTAGGGGTGTTAATGAAAAAGAGATTGCTCTTCAAAAAAATTATTTTCTTACCAACTGCCTTCTCATAATAGTCCAAGATGGCTTTCACTTCCTTAGCAATGACCACTGATGCCACACACAAAATGAGGGTATCATCTACAAATTTTTGATGTGATATCAGGTTGCAAGGAACCATCAAGCGCATCCCCAACTCATTGTGATACCTAGAAATTATTCTTCCCAGAGCCTCCGCCATGAGAATAAAAAGGAAAGTATATTAAGGGTTACCCTATCTTAGACCACGACAAGAGCGAAAGAAGCCTACCGGAGAACCATTGACAAGAACCAAAAACCAAGCCGATGAAATACAAGCCTTAACAAGGTTTATCCAATCCTCACAAAAACCAAACTTCCTCAAAACACTGAATAGGAAGGTCCATGAAACATGATCATAAGATTTGTTGACATCTAAATTAAGAAAAAACCCCGCCCTCCCACTTTTATACATAGAGTACATCAATTCATGAATAACTATAGCACCATCCAAGATTTGTCTTCTTGAGACAAAGGCACTCTGCATTGATTCAATCAACAATGGTAGAAGTGGTTTAAGTATGTTTGCAATGGACTTAGAAAAAATCTTATATATGGTATTACATAAACTAATTGGCCTGAAATCACTAAAAGAAGAATCTGAGTCCTTCTTGGGAATGAGGGTTAGGAAAGTCGAATTCACAACTTTTGGGATAAAATGTGAGCACTGAACATCCCTCATAGCCACATATTGTGTTGTAGTTTGAACTAGGGTCTTTTAGATGAAAACTTTAAACTATACCACTCCAAATTTTGATAATTTTGATTAGTTAGTAGTATTAATATAAAATAAAAAATAAAAAAAGATTAAGATATATATATTTAAGAAGATTTAAACCTAAATTTATAATATAAGATTAACCTAAAGTTTTTTTTTATTTTTTTATTTTTTATTTTTAAGCAAAAAACCCCTTGGGGGGCCGCCTTGGTCTCAGAGACCACGAACAGGGGGTTCTACACCGTCAAAGTCACCTTGGAGTTGCAACCGACCCTACCCGCACCAACATTATCAATTGGATTTTGGATACCCAATTCAGCTTTTTGGTAGGGTGGATATTGTAACCTGGGACCTCCCTTGGAGGATTGCCCTCTCCTCTCCAAATCACCTACAACACCCGGGTAGTTTTTTTTATTAAATTTGTAATATTTCTTTCAATGAATAATCTTAACTTATTTTTTATAATTATTTTTTTATTTTCTTATTATTATGTTTTTGTGCTTTTTTAATTTATATAATATTAAAATATTTAAATAATTATACAATTAAATATATATAATTAAAAAAATTATTGCATAATATTTTATTTTTTAACTTCAACATTTTCTTAGTCCTTTATAATATTTTACATAAAAGTTATATTAATATAACAACTATAGATTATAGATTTCTATTATCAACCTAGTTGAAGGAGGGGATCTCAAAAAAATAATGAATGAGCTTTAAAGAATTCTTCAAGAGTTCTATTTGCCTATTTTTGTGGTGAAAAAATAAATTGGTTCAAAATCTATCAAAATAAGGTGGATACTTGGTCAAGTGGGATATAAGGATTTAGAGCAATCAAAATTTTGTACACTCAAATATTTCCCTTGTAAGAATGTTTGATCACTCATGGCCCTCCCTAAGGCCTCAACATTCATTTGGTTAGAAATCCAAAGCAATATTCTTACATGCTAGAGTCTACAAAGAAGAGTATATCATAGACCTTTCAAGTGTCTTGTGTAAGAAGGATCTAGAGACATCTAACCATTTACTTTATTGTCCAATTGCTTATACCATTTGGGGTTGATTTTTTGAAAATATAAGAATCTATTGAGTACCTCCATAAATATTGAAGAAGTTGATGAAATGTTGGACTAGTTGTTACTAAACTAAAGCGTTGTAGATTCAATGGAGGATCGGTCTTATCATTATTTATTGAAATGTATTTTTTGAAAATAGCGGAGTTGGAGAGCAAGTGGGTAGTTAAAAATCTCTAGTTATGGAGAGGCACAGGTTCAAATCTCTCCCATCACATGTTGCGGATATGTTGTATATAAAAGGTTCCTCATCAAAAAAATAAAAAATAAAAAATAATAATAGAATTTTCAAAAATAAATATAAAAAATCAATGTCAAGTACAAAATCATATTATTACCTCTCTCCACGATGCTCATTATAAGAAGTCTCAAATGCAAAAAAATATGTATTAACCTCTTTATTACAAATATGAATATACTTGGAAGCGTCATTTTGGAAAATGAAGTTAACACAAAGGATCTATTTTCATCTATGGTAAAATCGAAATGTCAATAATTTTGAGTTTATAAAAATAATTTTAATGGTGCTTTTTCAAATGATGAATGTAAACTTATTGTTACTTACTCATAATCATATGGAACTTCAACTAACAAGAATGAGGAGGTTACAAAACTTTTTACAAGGATCAAACTTGTGATTGGAAAAGGATAAAAATATATTTTAATTAAAGGGAGTTTATAAATTATTAATAATACCATGAATAAAAAATAGACAAGGGGTTTGTATAAAAAATAATATTTTTTTTTTATGTCCATCTACTATTATTGGAGATAATATTTTGGAAATGGCATCATATCTATATCGATAATTTAACCAATCGTGGTGTTAATCTTCATCTTAGGAAATTTTAAATTTTAAAAAGCAATGATCAAATATAAGATTTTATCTCTTATTAAAATGATGTAAAAGAATTATGGAAGCATAGGTATCTCAAGAAAATGAATATTGTTTATAGAGATAAATGAAGAATATTTTTTAGGACATGGTAGATATAATTTAATGTTTTTTTAATTTTGACAAATGTGACCCCAATAAAATATGAGTTAACTTGACAAGTGATATATACATAATTCCTAACATGTAATGTAATTTAAATAAAACCTTTTTCAATCCTATAATCAATTAAACAAATATTTATATATTAATATATTATAATATTAAATAGGTGTTAGATGTTGAATTGAGTAAAGATAAAAATTAAAAAATTTAAGACTACAATACCTGGTTGCGCTTTATAT
Source organism: Wollemia nobilis (assembly GCA_028583015.1). Classification (NCBI taxonomy): domain Eukaryota; kingdom Viridiplantae; phylum Streptophyta; class Pinopsida; order Araucariales; family Araucariaceae; genus Wollemia; species Wollemia nobilis. The sequence continues at coordinate 33,078 of JAQPPZ010011157.1, read as the reverse complement.
AAAGACGCAGGCCAAGTGAACAAGGAGATCAATGATTAATTTACATAAAAATTATTCTTCATTTTATTCTTTGTTTAATTAATTAAGAGTGCAACTCCTCTTATTCGAGCAAGCTCTACATAGCTAGTCGGGCAGACTATTATCACGAGCTTGGGCCCACTCCCTACAATAGTCCTCCAATGTTTCATTTATGTTCTTTATTTTCCATAGCTTAGATTTATTGCTTTATTTACTGCTTTGTTTAATTTTAGTTGTGTGTGTTTATTTCCTTGTATTTTATTTGTGTACATTTATTTTCAGCACTTTAAATTAGTTGTTATTTATTTATTTAATTTTTCTCACTTAGTTTATTTGGTTTGGCTGACTTTCAAATGCATGAACATCCCCCACCAAAATAAATAAGGTACAGACGAATTCATTCCCACAACATTGCAGGCATATACTGTGTGTGACACTCGTAATTTTACGGACTTACCGGATTGATAATTTATGGAAGAGAAATGATTGTTTTTTGAGACATAATTTTTTCTCACCATTTTGGCATCATTGTCGGGGAGTGTCTAAACTATAGTATTCTGATTTACAGGTCAAATAAGAAACCCATTTAAAAATACCTGTAGATATTTTACTTGAGAAGTGTGAGTCTACCTAGGGCCTTTTTGTAAGACCAAAAACAATTGTCGGCACAGTCAGAGCCAAATATCATAGGCAACTGTTGAAATTTATCAACTTCTTAGGTAAATACGAGGATGAACCTGATGTACCATAATTAAGTGTAGACGTAGAAATAAAATGTGTTGTTGGAAAAAAAATAGAAAATCAGGCGATGAAGTATTTTCATCAAGTTCTAAATGGTTTCAAGAAATCAAAGGAAATAACACAACCTAGATATAAAAATAAAAAATAAAAAAAATTAGGGATGTGATTTTATATGAAAACTATGAGAAATTATGCCTCCAAAAGCTTGATTTTAAAAGAAAAATAAATTATAGGCTTAACACTTTGCAACATATTGGTAAATTTTTTAATTATGCAAGGAAAATGACAGAGCTGAATTTAAACAGAGCGTCTTGTTATGGAGTATACTCTTCACTTGCGCTTAAGGTGACCTGGTGAATCAGAAACTAACACATTTCATTTTTTTTTTTAAATACTGCTACACCCTATTTTCTTCAAGGTGCTAGCCTGCAGATAGTCATTTGTCGGCCTATACATTTTATTAAATTGTTGAAAGAGTTTGGTTGTGAGGCCATGAAGTAAAATACTCTTCTTATGCTACATCATATCAAACTAGTTGAAAAAAAAAAGAGGAGATGATTTTCAAGAGACTAGTTTAGATGTAGGCATGGGGAGACCCCACCTTCATCAATGTCATCAACAACACGATGGACACTATTTACAGTGTTCATAAAAAAATGAAAAAATAAATCATCTGCTTAAAAGGCTCCAAATTAAAATGCAGGAGCTGGAAGAGTTTTTTTTGCTACCCTTTGGAAGAGAGTATCCTCTTTCCCGAGGACCAGATTGGTCCAGAAGGGAAATGAGAAATCTCCAACCGGTAGCTAAAAAATAAAGGATGATCCTAGAAGAGATCATATGTCAAATGTCTACATGAAGGCCACATGGTGCTAGAGCACGAAAAAAAATGAACAAAGCTCATAGTGGCTGAAAAAAAATAGCACATAAATCTCATCAAAGCATCTCATGAAAAATCACACCTGAACACCGGATACATGCCATGGATGATGATGAAAGAATTGTTTTTATCCTCACTCTGGGAAAGAAAAAAATTTATTAATCACAGGGCTGTTCTAAATCTATCGACGAAAGAAAAAAATTATTAATTGCAGTGCTATTCTAATTTTACCTGTGAAAGAAAAAATTAAGAGTGGGAGATCATTCAAATTCATACGCATATGTATTAGGGTGGTATAAAATCAATGAAAAAAATAATGTATTCAATAACACACGATGAGAAATTAATGATGTACAAAGCTATTTTTAATTACGGTGATCCCTGCAATACATTGAAAGAGTTACTGCTCTTGAGATATATCAAAAGTTGGATTAAAATATTTTATATGTGTTGTTAATGAGGAGTTGGGTATTTTAAAAGCTTGTAGCTACTAGATGTCATAGTGGTACAAGGAACGTAATTTTTACACACCAGGTTGCGTAGTGTCTAGCTCAATTATACACAACCTCCACTCCCTAATGCATAGTGCCACTACTGTAGTTGTTACGACAACATTTTATTTCTATTAAAATATGTGGGAAAAGAAAATATAGGGAAGAGGCAGAATTTCACTATGATAAGGAGAACACCAAATTTACAAAGGGATGGTGAGAATTTGAAATCATGGATGAACTCTGTTGTCATATGCAAATTCCCACAGATAGTCAAGTGGAGAAGACGTTCCAGTACATAGCACAAAAAATTCCCAAGGTGGATCGATAACAATTCTCCAACTTGGCCACCGAATTTTAAAATCCCTAGCTCACATGTTGTAGTTGACATTTTGTTCTCTATTGCAGAAGAGAAAAAAAAATACAAGATCTATTCTAGTCATAGCAGAACAGATGAAAAAAAAATAGTTAGAATTTTATTAATGCTTTTTAGTTTAGTTTTATTTATGTTTTGTAGGACAACGTGAGGTGCGGTGATATCATACCAATAGTTTTTAAAAGTGACTTAATCTACAAGCAGTCACCTTGGTCCATTAGCGAAATAATGCACCACACAAAGTCCATCAGTGAAAGAATGCGGCACTCAAAGTCTATCAGCAGAATAATACGCCACTCAAAGTCCATCAGCATAGGTATGCGTCATTCAGTCAATGGAGGGATACGTCGTTTAATGTTCATCAACGAAGGCCCTTGATTACTGTTGAAAAAAAAAAATTGGGAGACACCTTACTCCAAAAATTCTTGAGTAAAGTATGCCTTACCTAGGAGGAGCAGCACCTTACTGGGTGCCTAACCCAGGAGGAGCAGCACCTTTTTGGGTGCCTAACCTAGGTGGAGCAGTGCCTTACTAGGTGCCTAACCCATGAGTAGCGGTGCCTTACCAGGTGCCTAACCTAGGTGGAGCGACGTCCTACCAGGTGCCTAACCCATGACGCCTTACCATATGTCTTACCCAAGTGGAGCGATGCCTTACCAGATGCCTTATCGAGGAGGAGCAGCACCTTACTGGGTGCCTAACCTAGGTGGATCGGTGCCTTACTAGGCAACTAATCTAGGAGGAGCGGTGCCTTAACGAGCGCCTAACCCAGGTGGAGCGGTGCCTTACCATATGCCTTACCCAAGAGGAGCAGTACCTTACTAGGCACCTAACCCAAGTGGAGCAGCGCCTTATCGGGTGCCTAACCCAAGTTAAGTGGTGCCTTATTAGGTGCCTTATCTAGGAGGAGCGACACCTTACCAAGCGCCTAACCCAGGTGGAGTGGAACCTAACCCAAGAGGAGTTGTGCCTTATTGAATGCCTAACCTAGGTGGAGAGGTGCCTTACCAGGTGCCTAACCCAGGTGGAGCGATGCCTAACCTAGGTGGAGCAGCGCCTTATCAGGCACCTAACCCAGGTGGAGTGGCACCTTATCGGACACCTTACCCAAGAGGAGCAGCACCTTATCGAGTGACTAATCCATGTGTAGCGGTGCCTTACCGAGCGCCTAACCCAGGAGGAGCGACGACGCCACATGCCACACCAAAAAAATAATAATAAAATAAATAAATAAATAAATCACACATCATCTATCCTACTCAGCATAAAAGTTTTTTGTTGCTTTTGTGTGTTGCAGGGAAAGTACCCGCATGCAAGCTGCAAGCATCCTGAGAACCAGGGCCTAACAGGCACAAATTGCACTAAACTGCATTTTAGTTTTTTTAGTTTTTCTTTTCATAGGGGAAGTGGCCTGATTGTACAAAAAATAGGCATCTTGGGAGACAAGGCCTAAATCGGCTCAACATCCATGAACCTGCACATTTTTTTAGGGAGGTAGAAACTTGACTGTTTCCATCCGGAGGAGATAGTCACCATCTAGGCATGGATGTGGGTGTTAATTTCTTGCAAAGGGAAGAGGTACCCACCTCTGTGCTTGGACAAAGCAGATGTTGATGTAGTACAAAAAAGAAAATTGGAGGGCCTAATCAACTCTTCAACAACATACGCATTAGCAACTACTCACTTTTCAACACCAAGAGGGTGCCTTGATTTCATGCATTCTATTTTCTGGCGCACCGGTTGTTGGAAAGTTAAAAAAAAAAATTAGATGGCTAGGAAAGAAAAGCGTGCTAAAAAGAATTTGCAGCTCTTCCTAGAGAAGAGAACTGCAGATCCATTTTATCCCAGCAGTACTAAAAAAAAAAATTGAATGAAAAAAAGTGGTAAATTATGGCTGCAATGGTGGGAACTTATTTGAAATTCCACACTTACAGAAGAATATAGAAGCTACGTAGGAAGGATCGATCAGTGGAAATTTAAAATGCATCATTTTCCAGATTTTCATGCTCAAAAAAATGACGTCTTCATTGATTGTTGAGGGTCATTGATGGTTGATTATGATGTGTTTAAATTATTGGTTTCACTATTGGATCAATGACACTTAGAAGAAGAATAGCAGAGATAATTAATGGTGTGGAAGATGAAGGCAACCAAAGAAATATATATATATATATATATATATACATATTCTCCAGGTGCACCAATGTCTCAACAATATTTTATGGAACACCTTGGTTACGGGCAACATGGAATATATATATATATAAAAATAAAAATGCATATTCTCCAGGTGCACCAACGTCCCAGTAATATTTTATGGAACACCTTGGTTACGAGCAGCATGGAAACGTTTTACACCACCAACATGCTATAGATCAGAATCTATGAAATTCACCTAGGTATGTACTGAGTTTTTCGTTAATTATGTGTATGGTTATTTTAAAAATAATTTCTATGCTAAACTCAGTAGATGCCCTTTATAAATTCTTTTTGTCAAAATATCCCAACCACATGATATACCTTGGATATAAAAAAATTCAATACCCCAAAATAATTGAAAAAAAAAAACTTCCAGGGGGTTGTTGTCACGAGGACGTGACAATATTTAGGCATGGGGGTGAAGAACAATAGTTCAAATAATTTTCCCCATTGCCTGACTCAGGCCTGTATTTTGGAGCGGAATAAGAATGCTTGGTTTTAATCCAACAGTAGATTCATAGAGGAATAAAATAACACCCGCTCCACTTTGGAGAGATTGAAAAAAAAAGAACTATGGCATTCACATGAAAATATTTGACATTCTTTCATTGCTGCATTCTAATAAATACATCAAGTGGAGTGCCAAAGAAAGAAAAAAAATTGTATATATATTTTTCAAGCGGATGACTTCAACACTTGACTTCTATGGATTTGCAATCCATTGGTTTTAATAATTACATGGCAAGATGTATCCAAATCAATGCAATGCAGTGCTCAATGGAAAAGAAAAATAATAATAGCGCTTAAAGAAAAAAATCAACAAGCACTCAATGGAGGAAAAACATCAATATTAATGAAAAAAAATAGCAGTTCTCAGTAGAAAAAAAATAGTTGTGCTCAAAGAAAAAAATAGCAGTGCTTAATGAATCGACAACGCTCAACAGGAGAAAAATAGATGCACTCAAAGAAAAAAAACAGCAGTGCTCAGTGAAAAAATATAAAATAAAAATAAAAAAATAAATAGCAGCACTCAAATGAAAAAAAAACACAACAATGTCGAATGGAAAAAAATAGCAGTGCTCAGTGAAGAAAAAAAATAACATTGTTGAATGAAAAAAATAGAGTAGTGTTGGGGCAGCTTCTGACTGTTGGTTGTGTCGGTTTCTTGTAGCATTGATTGCACCTTCTTGGTGTCGCAGTGCATCCATTGTTGTTGTAAGTGTGTTTTTGCTAGTGGCGTAATGCTTCATAAATAAAAATAGCAGTGCTTAATAACAATGCCCATGAAGAGAAACAGAGATGTTGAAGGCCATTGAAAAAAAAAGGGGAATATATATTATTATTATTTTGGGGACTATTTTTTGGGGGTTGTTGTCACAAGGACGTGACAATATTTAGGCATAGGGGGATGATGAGCACTAGAAATGCTCATTTTATAGACATTTTTGAGGGACATCATCACTGGTTTAATTAGCATTAGAGATATATTTGTATTTAACTTATGCATATAATTGATAGAAAATCCAGTATTATGCTTAACGAGTGTTTTTAGTGGAAACTGTGTATGAATGTAGGTTTTGGTACTAATCTGGTGTTTTCCATTCTACATCCCAAATGGACCTAGCATGCTTCTATTTAATTGCATCTAAGGTATATGGAGTAGGCACCTTACTCTCGCGCCTTACTCCCATACGATGAAGACACCCACATTGGAGATGCCATATGACCAAGTCAACTTTGACTAGTTGACCAGTAAGCTAAGGAGGTTGTTGCACATGAAGACAAAGGAGGAATATTTTAATCATGCATTTATTAAATAGAATAAAGTATATTTTATTATTATCAACCGATTGGCTGATTGACTTTGTAAAGATCTTAAAGCATATTATTTTTAGATGCATTAATTTAAGGATGTGTTTGTTACGTACACCTAAGGAATTATATATTTATCCTCTTGGTGAACGAACATGCCTTAAATTAGTAGAATAAAATCTATGTAGAACCAATTGTAACTAATCACGTCATGTGATTAAATTAGATTAATTTGTTATTGTAACAATACCTAGCTCCGCTTTATATAAAAACGCAGGCCAGGTGAATAGAGAGATCAATGATTAATTTACACAAAAATTATTCTTCATTTTATTCTTTGTTTAATTGATTAAGAGTGCAACTCCTCTTATTCGATCAAGCTCTACATAGCTAGCCGAACAGACTGTCTACGAGAGCTTGGGCCCACTCCCTGCAGTAGTTGTCCCCTGTTTCATTTCTATTCTTTATTTTCCATAGCTTAGATTTATTGCTTTGTTTAATTTCAATTGTGTGTGTTTATTCCCTTGCATTTTATTTCTGTACATTTATTTTCAGCACTTTAAATTAGTTGTTATTTATTTATTTAATTTTTCGCACTTAGTTTATTTGGTTTGGCTGACTTTTAAATGCACGAACATCCCCCACCAAACTAAATAAGGTACAGACAAATTCATTCCCACAACACTGTAGGCATATACTGTGCGTGACACTCGTAAGTTTACGGACTTACCGGATTGATAATTTATGGAAGAGAAATTATTGTTTTTTGAGACATAATTTCTGCTCACCATTTGCAAGTCCCACCAAGAATACAAATAAATAAAATAGAATACTCAAAGCACATCCATACGACTAAATTATGGACAAGAACATTCAAAGGAGGTTAACAAGAATCCAATTACAAGAGTTGGATCAAGTTGTTTCAAGATTGGAAAAGCTCCAAATGTATGGTGAGGATGAAGAAGAATCAAAAGTTGATTTGGTGAATTATGCTATTTTTTTAGGCTGATTTGGAACCTTCATATAATGAATATGCTTACACTAATGATGTTTGGGTGCAAGCAATGAAAGAAGAAATTGCCCAAGGATAAGAATATTATTGGATCCAAGTGGGTCTATAAAATAGATTTTAATAGTGATGGAAGCATAGAAATATGTAAAGCAAGGATGGTTGCAAAAGGACTCACTTAAAGATATGGTGTGGATTATGATGAAACACTTACCCCTATTACAAGACAAGATATAATTCAAATGGTTCTTTCATTGGCAACCAATAAACAGTGGAAACTTTATCACATGGATATGAAAAGTGTATTCTTGAAAGGTTATCTAGATGAGGAGTTTTATGTTCAACAACCTCAAGGCTTTGAAGTGGAAGGAAAGGAAAACTACATTTAAAATTTGAAGAAAGCATTGTATGGACTAAATAAAGCACCTAGAGCATGGTACTCAAGAATTTATGGGTACTTCCAAGATTGTGGTTTCAAGAAAAGTAAGAATGACCCCATGCTCTATTTCAATAATGAAGGAGATAATATTCTTTTTGTTTCCTTATATTTTGATGATTTGATCTACATGGGAAGTATTTCAAAGATGATGAATAATTTTAAGCATGCTATGATGAAGGAATTTTACATGAAATATTTAGTAAGAATGCAATATTTTCTTAGTGTGGAATTACATTAAGGTGATGGCAAAAATTTTATTTGTAAATAAAAATATGTAAAAGATATGTTGAATAAATATGGTATGGAAAAGTGTAAACCAATTTGGACACATGTGGCACATGGATAAGTGTTGTGTAGAGATGATGGAGAAGAGAAAGTTGATAAAAAATTGTGTAGAAGCATTGTTGGGAGCTTAATATTCCTTACTACAACAAGACCTGATATTGCAATTGTAGTTTCACTTGTATCAAGGTACATGAATGAACCTTCACAAAACCACATGATAGCAGCCAAGAGAATCTTGAGTTATGTCAAATAAATATTGAATTTTGGTATACATTATGATGCTAACAATGAAATGGAGCTTATTAGATACAATGACTCAGATTGGGGAGATTGCTTGGATGATATAAAATCAACTTCTAGAAATTATTTTTCACTTGGTTCAAGAGTGATAACATGGAGCTCAAAGAAGGAAAGTATTTTTGCTTTATCTTCTATAGAGGCAGAATATGTTGCAGCTACTACAACAAGCACACAAATACTTTGGTTGAGAAAGGACTTGAAGAGATTTGTGAAGTTCAAAATAGTCCAATAACAATTATTTGTGACAACACAACTGTAATCAAGATTACAAGAAATCCAATGCATCATAGCAAAACTAAACATATTGATTTAAAGGTTCATTTTATAAGAGACATGGTGGAAAATAAGACTGTAGATTTGAAATATTGTAGCACCAAACAATAGATTGCAAACCTGTTTACCAAAGGTGACAATAAATAACAACTTTCGATATTTAGAGACAAACTTGTCTCACCACTCAACATCGGGGGGAAGTATGTTGGAGATTTATTTTAACTAAGAATAATACAAAACCAAAATTTCTTCCACAAATGTAAAGAAGCCCAAAAGTTTCTATAGGCCTTGAAGAGTCACTATAACTATTAGACTTCCTAGAATGTGAAATAAAGTGTTGTAACATCATTTTCTCTCTTTTAAATGTAAAATAGTGTAAAATATCTATAGAAGATTATAGAAAATACTTTTTAATGCTTTTGAGTTCATTTGGAACACAAAACAACATTCTATTCCATTCATTTTGTGAAATACATGCTTGTTGTCACTATTTTTCTAAGACTTGTTGTCAACTCTAAAAGCTCATAACTTTTGTTTTAAAAAAAAATTGTGCATGTCATACACCATTGTAAAGGTATTTTTGTGTAAAATACACTACTAAAATTTCATCAATTTCTAAATAGTTTTGGTTCCTCAAACTCAGACTATCTTGCATTGCTGTAAAAAAACTGCATTTTTTGCTACTCTAATTTTTTTCTTGCTATAGATTCTAGCATAAATTTTAATGGATAATTGTTTGGGATAACCATATATTGGTATACAATATCCGTATCATATGGCCTATGGCATCATGGACACTAAAAAATAATTTACCCTTTTAACCTTTTTTAATGAGATTTTTATAATAACATTATTCCATTATTATTAAAATTATATAATTGATATAGTTAGCCTAAAATTATACCATTCAAGTTGTTGTTTTGTGCACATATATTTAGACAAAGTCACATTTATTATAAAGTAAAATATTTTTTTGTTCCACCAATATAGTCATTGATGAGCACTAGAAATGCTTATTTTATATACATTCTTAAGGGGCATCATTACTGGTTTAATTAGCATTAGAAATGTATTTTTATTTAACTTATGCATATAATTGATAGAAAATATGGTATTATGTTTGATTGGTGTTTTTAGTGGAAACTATGTATAAATGCAGGTTTTGCTACTAATCTGGTGTTTTCCAATCTACATCCCACTTGGACCTGGCATGCTTCTACTTCAATGAGTCTAAGGCATATTGGGAATGTGCCTTACTCTTCAGGCAAACACCTTACTCTTAAGGCAGGAGCCTTACTCAAGCAGGTGCCTTACTCAAGCAAGCACCTTACTCAAGTAGGCACCTTACTCTAGCACCTTACAATGGTGCCTTACTCCAATGTCTTACTCTGGTGCCTTACTTCAGTGCCTTAATCTGGTGCCTTAATCTGGCACCTTACTTCAATGCCTTGCTTTGGCATCTTACTCTGATGCCTTACTCTGACCCAGTAAACAGGTAGGCACCGTGATGAGGAAGTAGGCACCTTACTGCCATACATTGGAGATGTTTAATATGACCAAGTCAACATTGACTAGGTTGACCAAGGGCTACAAAGGTTGTTGTACATGAAGACAAAGGGGGATATTTTAAATGCATTATTATTAAAATAGAATAAATTATTTTTTATTATTAACCGATTGATCGGTTGACCTTGTAAAGCTCTCAAAGCATTAATTTTAGGTTGCATTAATTTAGATTTGTTTGTTATGTATACCTAAGGATTTTTATATTTATCCTTTCGGTAAACAAACATACTTTAAAATAGCAGAATAAAATCTATGTAGAAACCAATTGTAACTAATCATGTTATGTGATTAAAATAGATTGATTTGTTATTGTAATGAGATTTGGTTGCACTTTATATAAATACATAGGCTAGATGAATGAAGAGAGAATCAATTACATAGAAATTTATTTTACTTTATTTTTTGTATATTTTATTAAGAGTGCAAATCCTCTTATTTTATTAAAGCAAGCTCCATGTAATTAGTCAGCGAACTATTTGTGGGAGCTTGGGCCCACTCCCTACAGTAGTCCTCCCCTATTTTATTTATGTATTTGTTTTCTATAGATTAGATTTATTGCTTTATTTCTTGCTTTATTTTAATTTAGTCGTGTGTGTTTTTTTTTATGCACATTTAATTTCTCATGCATTTACTTTCAGCATTTTAATTTTAGTTGTAATTTATTTATTTATTTTTCCACACTTAGTTTTATTTGGTTTGGTTGAAATTAAAATGCACAAACATACCCTACCAAACTAAATAAGGTACAGAAGAATTCATTCCCCTACACTGTAGGCATATACTATGCATGACACTATTAGGTTTACGGACTTACTAGATTGATAATTTATGGATGAGAAATTATTATTTTTCTAAACATAATTTCTACTCACTAGTCATTGTCAAGTCAATAAGACGTGATGTGGTTGTGTCAATATAATGGGGTGTACCATCATATTATCTAGGTAATAGTAAGCAATGACTAAACAATTGGATGCATCCACCCTCAAGAGTGTATTATAAATGCATGTGCTTGGATGAATGAATGCAAACAATTATATATGTTGTATCTTGTGTTTTTGCTTTGTCGTCTTTGTTTCTTGTGTTCATTTGGGTATTAGCCAACATGTTGTATCAAAATAGTGAGAGAATAAGCATGGATTAGTAGTGAGAGAATAAGCATGGATTAGTAGTGAGAGAATAAGCATGGGTTTGTGTAAGGTTTGACTATGTTGGTATCATAGTGAGAAAATAATCATGGGTTTGTGTAAGGTTTGACTATGTGCTTATGTCATGTTGAGTCAAAGGGATCATAGCCATCATTAATAAAGGAGAGAATTTTTCGGATTTTAGTTTGTGGTTTTATATAGTGATGAGAGACTTATTGTGTGTGCTTTATGCTTTGTTAATGCCCCTTGTTGAGACTTTGTTAGGAAGCCTCCTATTTCTGTGGTCAATGGTATCTATAATGGTGTTGAGACATAGGTTTTTCTATGTGTAAAAGTCACTTGTTCTCTTATGAGGAGTCAATTTCATGAATTAGGAAATAGAAAAGATAAAGGAAGAATGATCCTCTAACATTGTTGCACCCAATGTTGCCAAATTCAAAGGAAACACTAATGGAGGAGCCAATGGGGGAAGTAAAGAAACTAGTGGAGGTAGTGAAAAAGCACCAAAGAAGACAAAAATTCTATGAAATGTGAAAGAGTTTCAACAACAATATTTGGGGCTTAGGCCAACGTTTTTTTGAGATCTGAGAGTCCATCTTCTTGGTTCAGTAAAATGCAACAATTGTAATTGTAATTGTATAAAATAATGATCATGATTATGTGGTTTTGACCATTTTCACTTGTTCAAAAATAGTGGGGAAAGAGGGTCATATCTCCCTCTTAAAATGACAATATCTGAGTTACACAAACTTTCTAAAATGAAAATATTTTAAAGATATAAGGGTATCTAGAATATAAGATTTTTGGTAATTTGATTATTTAAAAAATAAATAAACAAGAAAAATAAAAATAAAGGGCATATTATGTGAAAAAAAGTGAAAAAAATAAAATAAAAAATAAGTAGGAACGTTTCAAAAGTTATGCGGATCATGTTTGTTAAAGGTCATAAAGACGGATGTGTCTATGTTAAAAACTAAGATAAAAAATGTATAGCTCAAGTCAAATAACTAAGAATGTGACAATAATAGATTTGTAATGTGTCAAAATATTTGAGTGTGTTGTTTTAAAATAATAATAATAATAATAATTGACCCTATGACTAGTTGTTCAAAAAGGAAAGGTAGTTGTCTATTCCTCTATGTATCAAAAAATAAATAAATAAATAAGGGACCTATGCAAGCAAAACGTATAAGATCATGAAATATTTTTGTAATCTTATGTATAAATGATATGGATGATGAAAAATCATATTAGAAGGTAAACTTCTTAGAGTTAAGTTGTGGGAGTATTATTTCTTATATTTAGAGTGCCCACCATATGTGAAGAAAAAAATGTACCATGTGAAGGTGGTTATGGTGTTATGAAACGAGGTCTTAATTATTGGATGGATTTTAAGTCTTGTATGGTAGTCATAATTAAAATTCTATTTTGATGACATAATATTTTATGTAAAAGGTGTATGGTCGATGGTATCTAACATTAAGTTTGTGTTGAGAAAGTCAATTTTTTAATAAAAAATATATTTGTTTTACCTAACAAATTGGAAAACTTTAAGAAAAAGCAAACTCAAACTCAAAATAAAGAGGCATAAAACCAAGGATTTCATCTTAAAGAAAAAATAAAGATAACTAGTTTTTAATATAGCAAACCAAGGATTTTATAAGTTGAAAATTTAAATAATATAGGTAAACATAAAATAGTTTTTAATATAGCAAGGTTCTAAACTATTAAGGCAACCTTATAAGGAATGTGTTTTACTTAATATATGGTTATCCAATCATATTCCAAAAAGTGGTATGCAACCCTAACTCTATAGGATTGTGCTTTGAACTTCTATTTAGAGTTCCAAAGTCTCCACCTTTAATTCGGAATACTTTATAAATTACAATTTTAATTTCCTATCAATTTTATTTAAACATTTGATATCGATTTTATTTTATTTGTTTATTTATTTATTTATTTATTTATTTATTTATTTATTTATTTATTAGTATACTAAAGGAATTGATAACTCATTACATTTTTCATCACCTCTTTGTGGGTTTGAATGTTGCTCTTTACTACCACTATAACCTCTAGTTGTGATCGATAAAAATTTTAACCTAGTCCATGATGCTTATGCGACATGCCCTTTGATACTATGAAGCCCCGAAATTTGAACCTTGATTACCAAACTTTGAAACCTTCTATTGATTCTATTTTAAATATTTAAACTATAATAATTTAAATGATAAAAATAATAATTTGAGATCTATTTTAATACTTATGTAGTGTTCCATGTTTAGCCAATTCATTATTGAAGTACTGCTTGCATTTTATAATTATTTAATAGAACATGGATTTTTAGTTTTCTAGGTCTTGGGGGACATCCATCCATGGTAATAAGGACTAAGGTTATGGTGAAATTAATAATTGGTATCACAATTCATTGTGTTATACCAGGAACAAAGAAGAAATCAAGTTGTTCTCTATTTATTCGTTGCTTTAACTGTTTGGTAGAGCAAGTTGATGTAATATAGAGTTCTTTTTAAATATAAGTTTATTTATACATATGTGGTTTGAATTTGGATATTTTGAAAAAGATTTTAATTTTTTTTATAATATGGAAAAAGGGGTTTTGAAAGGTGTCCCAAAAATTTTACAAGATTTGGTCAATCAACCGACTAGAAACAAGGAATAAACATATCAACATAGCAACCAAAAAAGGATCCACAAAGTAGACTAACAACACAGCTACATAATAGATGAGCAGGACAAACAATAAATTTTCCAATGGGATCCTTACTGTCATAGATCAAAGCCATTTGAAAATAAAAATTATCTCCTTAATATTTTATTTTCTATTTAATTTAATCCATCTAGGAAATCCTCTTACCAAATTTTGTATCTATCTTGCAAAAGTATCAAGTTTGCTATAAAATTTGTTGATCTATTTCCCTTCCTATAAGAATGCTCAATATCAACCACTTTGAGGGTTAAAATCTATCTTTAGGTTTCAGCAAATTAATTTGTGATAATCAAAGAAGGGACCTGAACACCTTTGAACATATTAATTATATTAAGGGAATCCCCTTCAATAATTACCTTCTTGCCATTCAAAATTTCTTGTTGACAAATCCCTTGAAATAAAGTTCATGCCTCCATAAAATGATTAGTCTAACGATCTAAATTTTTAGAAAAATATAATAAAATCCTCCTGTCAGAGTTTCTAACCAATCCCCCTACATTGGTTGGTCTCGGATTCCCTGTAGAAGCTCCATAAAAATTTAGCTTCAACCAGTCAAGAGAAGGAGGTTCCCAAATAGTAGTATGTCTAGCATGAGCTTTAGGATGATGTTTGGGAGAAAAATATCCAGATCCAAGAGCCGAATCCATTGCTAACTCCCCAACAAAAGTGAAATTTTCTAAAGAAATTGCATCCACATTCTCAACAATGGCAGCAACATCATGAAGTATAATGAACTCAGTTGGATGGGAGATATTTTTAAAAGCTCTACAATTCCTCTCCTTCCAAATACACCACCAAACATGAGGTAATCCAAAGTACCAAAAAGCTCAAATATGCAAAGATAGAAATGGAGATATCCATTTAACGATCAATTCAAACAACTTCAAGAAAACCTAAATCACACTAACAGTCCTCAAGAACTGGGAGAAGACCAACTGAGAGAAAGGACAATTAGACAAGTGCATAGGTGATTCTCTAGCACTACCACATAGGTAGCATCTATTCAGGATAAGCAATCTAATTTTATATAAATTATCCAATGTGAAGCACTTCCCTTGAGCTGCAAACCAAAAGAAAACATTAACTTTGGGGTAAGACCCTTCAGCCAGATATTACTAATAGAAACTAGGGATCAAAGGGAAAATCTAACAAGTAGGCTGACTTAATAGAAAAGTAAAAGTCCTTCTTAGCCCCCCACACCAATTTATCTAGCCTATCCTAGTTAGGAATAACCATCTACTTTAGGATGTCCATTATATTTTTTAACACAATTTCTTCGTCCTGTGAAATCCTAGAAAAAAAAATGGTTTCCAGCATTTTCTATCATTAATAGAGACAATGAAGTCACATACCTTTGGCTTGAAATCTTGGCTTGTGATTGGTTCCACTACACTTAGGTGAGGATATGATTCTAACGGTCTATCATCTACCCATGTATATTTCAAAAAATAAATGTTTTACCCATTACCTAACACCCATATTCCATACTTTATGATATTAGAGCAGTTGTTAACAATGCTACACCAGAATACTGAGCCAAGGGTAGGACTTGGGTTTGTGAGAAAATTACCAGTGTTACCTAAATATTTGGCTACCAATATTTTAACCCAATTAACATTATCTTTTTGAACCAATATCTAGCCCTGTTTAGCTATCAATGCTCTATTTAACATTTTCATTCTTCTTAAGCCTAGACCTTCCAACTCTTTCCTACTACACACATGATCCCATGCCACAAGCGAGAACTTCTTCTTCTTTATCAAAACTAAACCAAAGAAAGGATTGTTGAATTTGTTCAATTTTCTAAAGAATATTTCCTAAAATATGAAAGAGAGAAAGGAAGTACATTGGTATGCTCTGTAGATTAGACTTAACTAGCATAATTTTACCTGCTTGGCTCAAAAGCACCCCTTTCCATCCCACCAATTTTCTTTGAACTCTTTCTACAACTAGTTTCCATAGAGAATTCTTAATCCCCTCTTTGAACATTTGCATCCCAGATAAACTGAAGTAAGGGAGTCAATATCACATCCCAGTAGCTTAGTAATTTTCCTCTACCTACTGAGAGGAGTATTAAGGAAGAACACCTTACTTTTCCTCAAAATAACTTTCTACCTAGTCGATCTTTCATAGTCTTAGAGGATCTCTTTGATAGCTTTGGCTTGAGGGATTGAAGCTAAAAAGGATGATAATGTATCTTCAATAAATTGGTGGTGTGAGATTGATTCAATGGTAGTTGTAGGTTTGATTCCCACTACTATGGTATTTTCCTTTAGAGCTCTTCCCAAAGACTCAGACAATAAAATAAATAGATACTAAGACATAGGATCCCCTTGACGAATGCCTCTATAATTGCTAAAGTAACCAACCAATGATCCATTAACTAAGATTGAGAATTTTTTTTATGATATACAAGCTCTGACCAATCTAATCTAGCAAGTCTTGAAACCAAAATTTCCCAGAACTCTAAGCAAAAACCTCCATGAGACCCGATCGTATGCTTTATGCATATAAATTTTGAGGAAAGTTTCTAGCCTTCTACTTTTTTCTATAGAATAAATCAACTCATGCACTACAATAACACCATCCAAAATTTGTATACCTGCTATAAATCCACTTTGAGGATGGTCAATAATTATCGAAAGGTATACTTTGAGCCTATTCACCATAGTTTTAGTGAGAATTTTAAAAAGTGTATTACAAAGGTTAATGGATCTGAAATCAAAGAAATATTTAGCACCCACCAACTTTAGAATAAGAACTATAAATGTTGAGTTTACATCAGTCAAAATTAATTTTGAATCCTAAATTTGCCTCATAACTGAACAGATGTCACCACCTATGATGTGCCAAAACCTTTAAATTAAAATTGGAGGAAATTCATTCGGTGTCGAAGCTTTCAAACCATCCATAGAGAATACAATGGCCCTAATTTCCTTATCCTAAAAGTGAGCACAAAAATATTCATTCATATCATCTAAAACTAGGGTGGGGATATGGTGCAACAACCTATCTTCAGCTTGAAGATCCCTATCATCACTAGAGCAGAGGAGGATTTTGAAAAACTCAACCACTTCTTCCCTGATTTCTATAACATCCTCCAAGATAACACCATTTGATTTCATAATTTCTCTAACTCTATTATAAGTTAAAAATTTAAATAATATAGGTAAACATAAAGTAGTTTTTAACATAGCAAGGTTCTAAACTATTAAGACAACCTTATAAGGAATGTTGTTTACTTAATATATGGTTATGCAGTGATATTCCAAAAAGTGGTATACAATCCTAACTCTACAGGATTGTGGTTTGAACCTCTATTTAGAGTTCTAAAGTCTCCACATTTAATTTGGAATATATTATGAATTACAAATTTAATTTCCTATCAATTTTATTTGAACATTTGATATCGATTTTAGTTTATTTGTTTATTTATTTATTTATTCGTATACTAAAGGAATCGGTAACTTGTTATATTTTTCATCACCTCTTCATGGATTCAAATCTTACTCTTTGATGTCACTATAACCTCTAGTTTTGATTGATAAACTTTTTAACCTAGTCCATGATGCTTACGTGACATGCCCTCCAATACTATGAAGCCCTAAAATTTGAACCTGGATTACAAAACCTTCAAACCTTTTTTCAATTTTATTTTAACCATTTAAACAATAATAATTTAAATTATGAAAAAAATAATTTAATATTTATTTTAATACTTATGTAGTGTTTCGTGTTTAGCCAATTCATTGTTGAAGTATTACTTGCATTTTATAATTATTTAATAGAACATGGATTTTTAGTTTGCTAGGTCTTGGGGGACATCTGTCCATGGTAATAAGGGCTAAGGTTATGGTGAAATTAATAATTGGTATCACAATTTAATGGGTTATGCCAATAAAAAGGAAGCAATCAAGTTGTTCTCCATTTATTGGCTACTTTAATTGTTTGTTAGAGAAAGATGATGTAATATAGAGTTATGTTTTTAATATAAGTTTATTTATACATATGTGGTTTGAATTTGGATATTTTGAAAAATAATTAGATTTTTTTTGATAATATAGACGAAGAGGTTTTTAAATGTGCCCCAAACCTTTTACAAGAGTGGATCAATCAATTGACTGGAAACAAGGAATAAATATATCAACATAGCAACCCAAAAAGGATCCACAAACCAGACAAACAAAAAAGCTACATAATAGCCGAGCAGGACAAACAATTAATTTTCCCTTGGGACCCTACTGTCGCATATTAGAGCCATTTGAAAAAAAATTCTCCTTGATATTTTATTACCTATTTAATTTAATCCATCTAGGAAACCCTCCTACCAAATTCTACATCTTTCCTGCAAAAGTCCCAAGTTTGCTAAAAAAATATGTCAATATATTTCCCTCCTTGTAAACATGCTTAATCTCAACCACTTTGAGGGTTAAAATCTATCTTTAGGTTTCAAAAATTTTATTTGTGATCATCCAAGAAGGAACTTAAACACCTTTGAGCATATTAATGATATTGAGGGAATATCCTTCAATAATTACCTTCCTGCCATTCAAAATTTCTAGTTGACAAACCCCTTGAAAGAGAGCTTGTGCCTTCATAAAATGACTAGTCTGACAATCTAAATTTTTAGCAAAAGCCAACAAAATAGTCCCATCAGAGTCTCTAACAAATCCCCCTACACCGGTTGGTTCCAAATTCCCTTTAGAAACTCCATTAGAATTTAGCTTCAACCAACCATGAGGAGGAGGTTTCCAAATAGTAGTATGTCTAGTAGGAGCTTTAGGATGATGTTTGGAAGAAAAATCTCTAAATCCAAGAGTCAAATCCACTGCCAACTCCCCAATGAAAGTGACCTTATCTAAATAAATCGCATCCACATTCTCAAAAATGGTAGCAATAACACGAAGTACCACAAACTTAGTCAAATGAGAAATATTTTTAAAGGCTCTAGAATTCCTCTCCTTCCAAATATACCACCAAAAATGAGGTAAGCCAAAGGACCAAAAATCCTAAATATGCAAAGATAGAAAGGGGGACCTCCATTGAGGGGGATCTCCATTGAATGATTAAGTCAGACAACAACTTCAAGAAAACCTAAACCAAACTAACAGTCCTTAGGAATTGGGAGAAGACCAACTAAGAGAATGGATATTCAGACAATAGGTGCATAGGTGATTCTTCAAACTACCACATAGGTAACATCTATTCAAGATAACCAATCCTTTTTTTTTCAAATTATCCAATGTGAGGCACTTCCCTTGAGCTGCCAACCAAAATAAAATATTAACTTTAAGGGTAAGGCCCTTCAGCCAGATATTACTAACAGGAAACCAAGGATCAAAGGGAACATCTAACAACAAGTAGGTTGACTTAATAGAAAAACAACCATCCTTCTTAGCCCTCCACACTAATTTATCTAGCCTATCCTAGTTAGGAATAACCATCCACTTTAGGATATCCAATAGATTTTTTAATGCAATTTCTTCTTCATATGAAATCCCTAGAAAAACAAACGATTTCCAGTATGTTCTATCATTAAAATAGACAATGAAGGCACATACCTTTGGCTCAAAAGCTTAGCTTGTGATTGGTTCCACCAAACTCAAGTGAGGATATGATTCTAATGGTCTATCAACTTCCCATGTGTCTTTTCAAAAATCAATGTTTTTCCCATTACCTAACACCCATATTCCACCCTTTATGATATAAAATTGTAGACACCAAAATCTAGCACCCTTTAGTTCACATTCACCACCTCACCATCAAATCTTGCATAATAAAGATATATGCCTAAGTTCTAACTTAGGGATATAAAATCTTACACATCATTATATTTTCCTAATTTATTTAATTAGGAAAATCACCCTAGGATACCCTATCTACCCAATGGACATGTGTCCTGGACACTTCATCCAACATCCATGCCACATCTTACCCACTCATGTCCCCTTTGTCCTTGTACATGAGACAAATTTCCAACACCCATGCCACAACTCCTTTGTTGTTGTCCCCTTGTCCCTTCACATAAAACATCCCACATCCCACTCCACTTGGAGCCACATCACCCCATTTAAGTGAACCACACTAAATGACTCACTGTAACTGCCCCTTCCACCTAGCAGTCTAGATTTGCCACTTGGCAAGTTAGGCTTGCCACCTCACATTCCCCTCCAAAGCCCCAAGAAGCCTACAAAGGCATCATCAATCCACCAAATAGAGGGAGCTAAATTTGCATACCGATAGGCTGCCAAAATACATCCAGATTCGATGAGACACTAAGAGCGTGAGCTCAAATCTGATCGTTGGCATGCATCCTGAGGCAACCTATCATCTCAGCTGAAATCGCTTGCTCATGGTTCTACAATAGAAAATGTATATCCATGGTTTCACAACCACAGGTCCACGGTTTCTAGTCTGCAATCGCGTTCTCGTGGTTCCACAGTCCTGAACATGTTTTATCAACAGAGATCAATAACTTATCGATTTGTTAGCAAGGCATTTTTAATTAGTATTTCCATGTTTCTTGCAAGCATTCCTTTTAAGGGTTTATTTCATTTGCATTGTTTGCAGTCATTTATACAAGTTTTATTAACCCTTTTTTGGTTTCCATGTGTGCAGGAGATAGGTATTTGAAGAGCTATTGAAGCTAGGAGTGGTCCCTACATTGGATACCAAAGCCCACTCACCCCTTGGAGCTATAGCAGAGGAATGAAGAGCACCCTATCTTGCTGAGGAGTTGGAAGAATTTACCTCTTCTATGGGAGCATTGTAACATCTATCAAAATGAGAAAATCATTGTAGCATTACCCCCAACACATTTGGGGCAATTCAAGATATCCATTTGTAACATTGTATCAAGCACTAATACAAAGGAACATTCTTTTTGGTAAATTTCTCTCTGTGTTTATCTTATTTATTGTGCTTAGTTATTTTGCTATAGAAAATGGCGATCACAGTGGGACCCCCTAAAGTTCCTATTTTGTTTTGCATTACTATCTAAATTTGTTCACTAATATCTGTCTACACCTACAGGTTTCGAGAATTCGAAGCATGCACAAATTCGACCCAAAAATTGATATATTTAGAAAATCTTACGACCGTATCATTTACTATGGAAATGTGGAAATGCAGTTTCTATCTAAGAAAACGCATACATGCGGTTCTTGGTAGAAGAAAATGCAGAAACATGGTTTTTTCTTGATAAAACATAGAAATGTGGTTGCTGCATCAAAAACATGGGCCGACGGTTTACAACAGGAAGGAACACAGGTATGTACTTCATGCTTCCTGTCTAATTTTTGTCTTAGTTTCAGTTTAGATTGCATTTAACTAGATTAAGAGTCCTAGTCCTGTATGTCTTTATGTGCACTTAGGTCTTAGAGGTAGACGAAAATACTTAAAAACCTTGCATTCATATAAAAAAAATTGCATTTGCATAGTAGAAAACATATCATCTTGCATTCACCTGGTTAGGAATAGCTCAGGTGTTTATTTTAGGATCGGGTCTATAATATTATTCAATTTTTGTTGATAGAAAGGACACGTGCATCCGCGGTTGGTATATCCCAAATGCAGACGTGCGGTTGGCAAATCGCGCACCCGTGGTTTACCAAAATTAAGCGCGCACCTAAAGTTAGCCCTGTTAAACAGAATCTAACTAAATTATATCTAAAATTGGTATTTTTACCCTTGATCTATTGTCTTTCATTCTCTGTTTTCTGCTTTTTTGCATTTAGGCCATTGAAACAGAATTGCATAGTAATTTTGCATAGCATCCTAGTTAAACAAAACCACCACACACTCACATAAACGTTGGAAAATAGTTGGATTTCATCACCATCGGGTTTGGATTTCATCATCGAACCACCAATATTATACCCTATTCTTAGCCAAGGCCGATTCCAAGATCCATCATAACCCGTGAGTGATAGCACGCATCTCTCTTCGGAGAGGTGTATCACATACTACGGGTGAACTAGGTGAGGAATTGGTAGGACCTATGCTCCCTAGTCGTGTATGGACTTTATTACCACATATTATAGGCGGGATTACGCGACCTAGAGTTCATATCCAGGTTGTCGAGTTGTGAGTATACAGGTGAAATCCTATATTCATTTAGGGCAAAACATTGAGCACACACCTTTTTTATTTTCCAAATGAATTTCAAAAAAAAATAAATAAATAAATAAATATATATATATATATATATGAAAATCTAGCATCAAAAATTTTGTGTGGTTATTTGCTTGTGTGTTGTATTGCATTGTATTGTCACTTTACTTGCATAGATAGTCTCACTTCGCATATTATCCCATAGTAGTGTATGGTAGTGACTCGTAATCACGCTAAGAAACTAGTGTCAAACCAAAGTCAGTGGTCTTTCCCTATGGCCTCCCAATCTAGAAATGACCCTCACACTTCGGTGGTGGGACAATTAGGTATGCCTCTTTCTATGTCACAGAGTCTTGATGTAGGGCCTTCTAGTAATGCCCCCAACATATACATAGACATTATGCATAGAGCTACTCACACAGCTATACCTGAGACACCTAGGAGTGAACCTCCTACAACGGTAGATAGTCAAGTCACTATGATAGATATGGACATTGTTAGAATGTACTTGAATGTAGTTGGAATGGTCTTCCCATAATTACCACCACTCTCCATCCCATTATGTTTCATACCCTCATCACAATAAGAATCCATATTCACCTATCCACAATAGTCACAACATATTTTCACCAATCCTCTCTTTGAGTTGGTTGTTGTAGCATTAGCCAATCAACCATTGTCATCCAACCAAATTCCCCCCACATTATCACAACAAATGACCATTACCACTAATCCCTTGTATGAAACAATTCCTATTGTTTTGCAAGCCCCAACATCCATTCCTCCATCCACACTTGTAGGACATACATCTCATACCATTCCATAGTCAGTGGTGATACCCTTTGCTACTTACCCCCCATCTACCTCCACTACCATGGTTGTTCCATAACCAATTCAGTCCACCACATCATAGGTAGCAGTCCCTATGTCAAATACAATTGCTATGTAATAGGCTTTCTTACAGTTGCAGCAAATGATTTTAGATAATTCTAACCGTAGCATGAACCCTAACCCTAACCAATATTTGCAAGGGATTGAGCAAAATCTTCCACCTACATCTCATCAATGTAATGCATTTATCCAAGATCCATCTTGGGTAATGTGTCCTCCCTCTACTAATGTGGTTCATAATCAATCATCGCACCCATATGTTAATGCAGTAGGTCATTATAATATCATACCTTCATCACCCCATCCATATCATAGCATCCCTCAACATCCATACCATAACACATTTCTGCCAAACATGTCTTATCATCCCCAACCTACATATAATCCACCCCATTACCAGCAGAATCAAGTACATTCGAGTGGCAGTCCTGTAGATGATCCTAGATACTAGTTTTTACAGAGTCAGATTGATAGTCTTGCCATGCAAACCCTAGGCTTGCAATACCAAAAACCAACTTTAAGGCAACTACTCAATCACCCTATTCATGCTTTGGTACCAGAGCTGCCATATCCACATGATTTCCAAATACCGAAGCTTGAATTTAAAGGAGAAGAGGATCCCCGTGAGCATGTAACAAGATTTGTGAATGCATGCTTTAGAATCAAAAGAAGCGATGCATTGTTATTACATACATTTCCTCAAACATTAGGGGGGAATCCCAAGACTGGTACAACCACCTCCTGCATCAAAGTATTTTTACCTTTGAACAACTAGCGGACCAGTTCCTAGAAATATTCACCCTAAATGTTAGAAAACAAACAACATTGACTGATTTGATTTACCTAAAACAATATGACGATGAATCAGTCTATGACTTTGGCAATAGATGGAGATTAGTCATGATCAAGTTACCATTTTCACTCCCTATGCCAGAGATAATACGAATATTCACAAAGAGTTTTGGTAGACCCATATCTTCATTGCTACAACTACAACAATATAGAACATTCGATGAGGCACTTGCCCAAGCAAAACTAATTGAAGAAATCAAAATTCAATAAGGTGAGATTAAGCCTAAGAAGAAAGAGTGGCACAATAAGAATCAAAATGGGAATAACCACGGTCGGTCCAAGACCGCATGGGTTAATCAGATAGTTTTGAGCCAACCACAGTCAAATCAACCAGCTCAAACACAAATCCAACAACCCCAACAACAACAACAACCACACAAACCAAATTATCAAGTGGTTCCACCCCCACTGCAGGCACAAAATCAGACACAACCTATGAAAAGTCAACAACATCATTTTAAGCCAAAAAGAAATTACACGTCAATACAAGAGCCATATTCATTAGTATTGTAGAAGTTGTATGTGGTAAAACTTTTTAATTTACCGAAAATGAAACTTGATGATCCTAACAAACCAAAGACAAAAGGTTACAAAGAACACCTCTTTTGCATCTATCATAGACAAAGAGGACATGATATTGAAGGTTATCATGGATTTAAAGGAATTATGCAAGATTTATTGGAAGTGGGTACAATCAAAATTGACAACCCACTAGCCCAAAATAACCAAAACCTAGGCATATATCAGACACATTTTCCACATCGAGAGGTAAATCAACAACCGACGGGAGCATCAACTTCTACAGTTCCTCCCAATCAGGTTAATTATGTGTCTCAACTACCACAAGGTTTTGTAGTGGCTATCAGTATAGTTACCCATGGATAAAGGTAAGCTAATCACACAACCCAAGCTCCGACAACATCACCAACTAATGTGCCCATACAACTTGGATCGAGTGGGCCACCACCACCATTCCACAATCACCTTGTTGTTACATTGAACAGTTGGTTAACACATATTTTGAAGATGGCTTCAACAAAATTATCAATTTATGAACTAATACAACAATCAACACCTCATAGGGAAGCATTGATGGAAATTTTAAAGTCTATTCAAATACAATCAGAAGACCCCAATGCATTCAATTCCTTTGTGGGTAGTGTGCAAAAGTGCATGGAACCCTTGATAGTATTCTATGACTTTGAGGAAAAACAAATATCAGTAGATTCACCTGATCCACCATTACACATAGTAGCTCACATTGATAGGAAACCCTTCAAGAGAGTGCTTATTGATATAGGATTTTCAATAAACCTCATTACCCCACCTGCCATGATGAAGCTCAATATCCCATCATCTCACATCACAACATCCACATTCACTCTTAGGGCCTTTAATGACACTTTATGCTCAATTGTAGGGAATGTTGTTCTTCCCATCACCGTGGGGGTGAAAACAATACATGTTCTCTTTCACATATTGGAAGGGGAAATGCAATATAACATACTTATTGGACACCCTTGGATTAGGGAAATGAAATGTGTGCCTTCAACATTGCATCAATGCTTAAAATATGTGCATGAAGGCAAGGTATATTGCAAACCAGTTGACACTAAACCTTTCAAATACTGTAATTTTATTTCAAATCCTTATGAGCCTTTACTCCCATAAACACATCTAACCATCCAACCACTAGTCATTAGAACCATTCCATAAAGCACAACATCATCAAAAGCACCCATTCCAGAAGAGTTGCCTATAGTTGATCTAGCTTTCGCATCTAAAAGCGTTAACTCAGCACATCCTTCAAACACCGCATTTCATTTTCAAATTACACCCACTCATCCTTCTAATAAATTGCCAGCTCCATATAGTACACTTCCATATTCAAACCACCATTAACATTCAAAGCACACCCCACATCATCAGCCACTACTTCACAGTCATTAGAATCTGTAGTCTCACAAATAGGGCCACCTGTTAGAAATAATCCAACATCGCCCGTAGAGCCAAGAGCTAAGGCTCAAGAACCCTCTTCATCTACCGAGCCATTAGCCACACAACCATCTAGAGTTGTAGTACATCTCACCAATCCAAGTATTGGTGAGTACATTATTGAAAGTGTCATAGTTACACCACCTATCGAGTCATTCAGAGATTACGGTCACCCTTGCGACCCACCTTTAGCTATTGGTGATATATAGAATGGGTTCTCAAACAAATGCAATCAATTTCATATATGGAGGGATGGATTCTTCATCGGACCCACCTCCTCAAAATGACAACTCTTTACAAGAGTTTAATGAAAACATTGATTATCTATCAAACCCAAGTTTCCCACTGATATATTTTTGAAGGGTTAGTTAGCAAGGATATGGACTTGGAAGACATGAACAAGGTCCTTACCACATTATCGAACCAAAATATAGAGAGCCAAGTGACCGCTCCGGTCTAGGCTATAAACCTTCTATCGTAGGCTCTTCACTTAATCAAGATTTCCAAGAACTGGACATAGAATGTGAACAAGAGGAGGAAAAGAGTAATGAGGAGGATGAACCTAATGATAAGGATGAACAAATGGAAAGTAGATACCAAATCCACAATTTTTACCCTCAAGAGTAAACTTTACAATGATAAGTAGATTATGAAGATCCTCCTAAGATGGCATACCTTAGGCAAGACCTTGAGCCACTAATACTAGGACCTCATACAAACGCTAATGGCTTTTGGATGAGTGACAATGATGACGATGAAACTGAAATGATTTTTATCAACCATGCTCTTGAGATACAAGCTAGGAGAATGCTCCAAGATGAAGCACATCCTTAGTGGCTTAATAAAGAAGAAGAACCTTAGGAAGAGATAATATATGGAGAAACCATGTAGAAGGATAATTGGTATCAACATAAGTTTCCAATAGACCGCACACTTTTTTGGCTAAACAAAGAGCATGATGATCCAGAACCAGAACCACATCCATCATATTGGCAAAGCATAAAGCCAAACCAATCACACACATTAGGTCAGTTGCAACCTAGAGAATATGATTCATCAATTCTTGAATCGCAACCACCTCATTTCCATCAAGTCAACATGATTTCTATTGATTTGCTCACCCCACTCCGCAATCCATATAATGAAACAAAATCGATATATATTGACACCAGTTTCATAGCCATGGACAGGATTTCATCACCGCCATCCACTGTTGACTTCATCATGTCCGAAGAGTTGTTGTGCACTTCAAACGCTTATATTCCACAACAACCTTCATCATCAAACAATTCAAATTTTTAAAATGAGATAGAGGGGGACACCCTAGACACATTTGAAAATGTGGTAGATGATATCCACATCATCCTGACTCCACATCAACTAGAGGAAGGTTCTCACATGCTAATAGAAGAGTCTATATATGTGAACCTTAGTGAAGACGTGGATAATCCCCAGATTGTCAAAATAGCAAAATAATTATCCGTAAAAGAAAAAGAAAGCATCATAAACATACTTATTAAAAATAAGGAAGTGTTCACATGGTCCTACAAAGACATGCTTGGCTTAGATCAGGACTTGGTAGTCCACAACCTTACGCTAGCACATGATGCCAAGCCATTCAAGTAGAAGCTTAGGAAAGTTCATCCAACAATCGCATTAATTGTGAAATAAGAGTTGCAAAAGTTATTGGATGTACACTTCATAGTACCAATCGATTATCCTAAATGGCTTTCAAACATGGTACCCATTCATAAACCGAATGGGGGGATACGAGTATGCACTGATTTTTGAGATTTAAACAAAGTGTTTCCCAAGTATGATTTTCCTTTGCCAAATATTGATCAATTAGTAGACTCATGTGTTGGTCATGAAATGCTATCCTGGTTTATGGTGTTGAAGTCGTTTTACCTTTGAATTAGAAGTTCCTTCTTTAGCTCTACTACTTCAAGATCTTGAAGTAGAAGATGAATATCATCATCTTAGCGGTTAGATCAGCTAGAACTTCTCGATGAAAAGCACATCAATGCTTTGGAGCATCTTCGCACCTACCAAAACAAGCTTAAGCGAGCATATCTTAAGAAAGTTAATCCTTTATCCTTTGAGATCGATGACCTTGTCTTAAAAGAAAATAAAAAAATACTAATGCAACTAAAAACCTTAAAGGTAAATTTGAGCCCAACTGGCTTGGACCATATGTCATCAACCGCTAAATTTGGATCGGGGAGCATACAAATTATCTACCTTGGATGGTAAAGAACTTAAAGAACCTATGAACATTATGCATCTTAAACGTTACTATGCATAAAATTGGTTAGTTCATCATTGTATATATGTGTTTGCATATTATTTCCTTTTAGTCATTTATATAAAACGTTTCAAAAACAATTATCTTGTATTTCTTTCAATTCATAACTTAAAATTAAAAATATCCAAATCATCAAAATCTTCAAAGCATCTTTTATTTTGTACTGTCAGAAAGTGAAGTATTGGGGTTATATTTTGGATTATTTTAGATAAATTAGCATTTATTTGGAATCCCGCACTTTCACATTCACATGAATAAATATCTTGATTTTATTTGGTATGATTATTCCTCTCTCTTATATCAAAGTCCACAGTTGAATTAAATAAAGTTTTGAGCATAGAGGACTGATCTTGTTGTTTACTTGACCAAGTATATTTTTTCACATTAAAATGATTTCATTGCAAATTCGGTATGATGCTACATAGTAGAAATGGTTTCTTGAGCAAAAAGTTTCCCCTACTATCCTATCATGCACATGGTCTAGAATCTTTGAGAATTGACAAAAGGACAAGCTCACCCCTACCTAGAATAAAATTCCATTGCTCTACAGCTAATCCGAGCAAGTATCCCTAGCATAGGAAGAAAAAGAAACGTTCAAGAAAAAAAAAAAAAAGAGAAAAAGGTTATTTTATATCATCACCACAATATTTCAGTATTTTCTCAAATATCAAGCAGAAATACAAAAGTACAAAAAAAAAAATAAGAGGAACGCAAAAAGCAAAAATGCAATAAAATCCTTTCCTACCCCTTGAAAAGAAAGAAGGGTGAATGAGCTTGAATCCACAGAGAATTCTCATTTATTCGAAAACTATGAGGTAAGCCCCATGGGAGGTGGTTTTGTACCCAACCCACTTGGCCCTGGGTAATCCCTAGCATGGTGATGTATACGTCACATTGGCGACCTTCTTTTCTGCAGACCTACGTCGTCTTATGGATTAGCTAGCTCTTGATAACCTCACTTACATAGTAGTTTGGTGCGGTTACATGCATCCAAATCATGGTCAACAAACATTCATTTATTCAAGGAAAATTTACACCTATCAAATTATCTTGCTTAAAATTGGTGAATGAACAGATACAATCGCACACACATTTGTATTTGAGAGATTTTGTATCATTATGATAAATCAAGATAGGTAATGAATTCACATTTGCACATGAGGATTCCTTATAAATCCACATTTGTCTTTGAGATAATTTAAAATATTTTTGTAATTATTTTCGGAATAATCTTATCCTATTTCTGAATTTTTGTTTTGAATAAAAGCAATTACATACACCTTTTTACAAACTCTCAAAAAATAATAATTTCAAACAGAATTTTCATATTACTATTTTTATCACAAAAGTCACAAATTCATCTTGCAATAAAACCAATGATCTCTTTTCTTATTTGGATTTCACGATGATGGTATAAGTCTATACCTATAATTCTATGCCTAGTGCAAACCATTGTTCTAGTTTTATTTTCCATTTATTTTAAAACAAATTCATCAAAACATATGACTTACATCATTATGTTACACAATTATGCTTTACAAAAAAACAAACACTGATTCTATTTCATGTCATTATGTTAAAATTCCATTTTGCAACCATGGTATAAATTCTAAAGAATTGTTCAAAATTTTATCACACTTAGGAATTTATGCCTAGAAAAATCATGTTTTAGTATCTCATGCATACTATTTTTATGAAAATTTGAAAACAAGTCATCAAACCATCATTATCTCCATCATTACAACACAAAGTCTTAAGACAGTCTCTTAAGCACTCTTTTACTTTTAACAATATTTCTATACTGGGATTAGCTTGATGACCAAGTGAGCAGTGACTCCATGAAATGGTCTATAATAGTGACAATGTCCTTTGAAATTATTGTTAGAAGTCTCTCTTTATTTTTTATCAAATCACACCACCACAACCAATTGTTTACATTAGATTATTTCATTTAAAAATCTTACAGCATGACATCAAATTATAATATTTCAACACGACATAATTACATGAATCCTCAAATAAGCAAACTATTCAAACATTAAAGCATCATAAAACATATGAACAAGTCATATCATCAGAAATAAGATCATATATATATCACAAAATTATGTACATCATATCAAAACAGGATTGGTATGCCACAATCCGTGCCACACGGCATGCTCAATCCTCTCAACGAGCCTCTACAAAATTTATAGTCCATAGACACCTACACTTGAGGAGCCCTAGGCTCTCGGCCTCATCTCCTCCCCCACCACGACATGGAGGAGGTGGACCCATAGAGGTCCAAGCTATATCTAGAATTCTCATATTAAAGAAGCTGTGAGGATGTCCTCGGCGGTCCCCTCAAGACCGGGCTACGCAATAGGGAATTTGGCCCGAGGTACACCCTACAGTTCTCTGGAACCATGTGATAGTATAGTTCTGTTAGAATGCGGTCCCGAGCAATAGACCATGCCGGATCTGAGTGTCCTCATTTTCCCTAAGCTACGAGCCGTTGGCCTCATCTGCAATGTGCGCACAGAGTACGGAGGCGGGCAACCTTAGCCTGGAGAGCCGCCATCTCATTGCTCTCCCCTGTGTCAACACCCTTGCCCTTATCAGGCGATGGTGGTATCTACTCCTATGAAGGGAGTCCCTCCTCCCTCTGCCCTGTCTCCCATAGCCTTTGTGGATCCCGTGCCATCCTCTGGCATCTCTCCTATGGGATTCGCTATTGCTCTCTTCCCCCATGACCTTGTGCTACCTCAATAGTAACCTTTGTAGGTGCCTCCCCATCGGCTTCACCATAGGCGTGCACTGGACCAGATGTCCTCATCATACGAGGAGGTGGATGCCACCTGTACCAGGCATCGTAGCCATCCTCAACCTCGATGTTGTCACCATCCACTGGTTGTATGGGGGCATCGTCCGTGTCCTAACTCTATAATCGCTACATATCTAGAGCCCCACTCAATGTAGTACTATCCCAAACAATCTAGGAATACTCGTAATCCTTGAGAGAAGGGATCCCCTGCTGTAGACTGAACTATCATAGTACTCGGTCATAGCAGTGGATCTCTACCTCTCCTCGCTCCATCCTCAACCAACAGACTCACTGATGGCAGCCGGCTCCTTCCCATCCTCTGCCTACACAGGGTGTATCTCTCCATAACCTTGGGTGATACGTGCAGGATGAGGTAGTTAGTAACCTCAGTGACATCGATAAATCTATACGCCACTGTGACCCTCTGCAGCCACCACCATTAGAAAACACAGGGCCTCTCACAGTCAACCCTATCCAATAGGGCCTTACAGGCCCTTCTGACCGTAATGTGCTCCCAACACCAAACCTACAACAGCGATGTCAAAACCAAACATCGACCTCCATTGTATACGACCCCATGAAGGATCCTATACAAGCAGCATAGAACAAAGGTGCTATGCGAATCTATGCTCGTGGTCTCCATGTCATAGACTGTGTACGGGAGCACCCACGATGATCTGCATCCACTGCGAGTGTCACGGCGATAAACCCGCAGACAGCTCCCTACACAAAACATAGTGTCGACCTAGATACCCAGGGACATTGTCGTCGCGACTCGATGTTCACTCCGCCACTCTCCAGGGCAAAGCTAGGGTCTTCGGTGGGCCTCATCATTGCACAGTTTCGGTTTGCCATAGGTGTCATCAGTCGTACCTATATGGGGATCCTTAGGATTCTTCATACATCCTCTAGAGTGGGATCCATCTCCCCTACTCGGTAGCCAAAAAAATAGGATGACCCAGGATACCACCTCTCCCGTTAGGGCTATCGGTGGCCCCATGGAGTCCGATACTTGTGGCATATTTGCCACATGCGCAGATCGGCTTTGTCCAGGTTGGTCATGCTCTACTGGTCCAAGCGGCTATGTCATCTTAGCCTATCCTATTTCCACTCTCGACTCTTTAGTAATCCCTTCTGCAAAACAAATAATAAAACAACAAAATCATTAATAACTCAATCATTCAAATTAAACAACTTAAAATCAAGTTTAAAATGATATCATCCACCATTGGATGATATCATCCCACATTGGGCAAAATCATCCTTTGTTAGGATGAAATCATCTCTGATTTCACAACTTGGGAATCACCCCTTGTTGGACGAAATTGTCCCTAATTCATCGATTTCGTCGTCAGACGAAATCGACGATCTAGGGACGATTTCGATGAAATTGGGAAGATTTTGTCCCGATGGCGTCGATGGCCTAATAATGGCCGCGATGCCCCAAACAATCAAATTTAAATCAAAATAATTGCACAAAATTAAATTAAACTTAAACTACTAGGATTAGATCCTTACCGTAGCCGCGACAGACCTCCACGCCACATGTATTTGTCTCCACCATTTTTCTTCTCTCACAAGAGCTCGGAACGGTAAAAATGAATAGTAAAAAATGAATTGGGTTTTCCCTATTTTCTTTAATTTATTTCAAAATCAGCATTTTTAAATTTTTGCTTTTTTTGCGTTTTTTACCTCAAACGTTTGGTTTGGGTAAAAACACGGAGGGGGCACCATAGTCGACGTTCGTACGATTCGACCAAGAATCATCGTCTAAAATTTGAGTATATTTTTTTTTTCTCATAAAATGAGAAAAACTGCGTCTTTAACGCATTTTCTTCAAAAAAATTCGCTAAAG
>JAQPPZ010011154.1:0-47322 GCA_028583015.1 Wollemia nobilis | reverse complement strand
TTTATGTGCAATAAGGTGAATCATCTATACCAATTTTAGTATTACCTTTATCCTTTTTAGGTTATATTAAAGTGTTCTTGGATGCGTAGTTATATTTTCCTTAACTATAGAGGAATTTTCAATAAAGCCATTTCTATGGAATGTTCATAGGTCTTACAAGGAAATTTTTAGATGTAAATTATCATGTAAAGAATATAAAAAGTCTCTCAATAATTTAGGCTCCACATGTTTTATATTTACACAAGAATAGAGAATTATTATGCACCTCTATACATGTTCAAAATAAAACTCATTGATGTTTTTTATGATATGAAAAATCATGTACATTAGTATAGAGAAGCTTATGCCTATTTGAGACAAACTCAAAAGTATTTTATCAAAAATAATAGATGGAAGACTTGGGAAGACAACTATACTAGCCCAAGATCTTTGTCATAGAAGCTTAGCAAATAAATTAGTTGTCATAGGGCCCCAAGACATAAATCCTTGCATTGAGGTGAGGTAATGCTTGATGTGATTATTAAAATTATTTTGTGATTGTATTTTTTAAAATACAAAATAGAGTTAGGTAAAATAACATCATTCATAGTTGTTTCATGGGGTTATTTGAGGCACTCTAATTAAATTATAATCATAGGATCAACTAATTAAAATGTAATATGAGAAAAGAGTAACTAAGTAAAAATTCTTAGTTGAACTAGAAATAAACAAAAAGATACAATATGAATTTAAGTATGAGAAAGTATGAGTTGATAAATCATTAGAATAATAATAATAATAATAACAAGAAGGATGATAACATCACCACTTAAAAGTGGAAGAACAAGAAAAGGAAAAATTGGAATAAGCTATTACATTAATTAAGGAGCATGAGCTTTTATATCTTAGAATCTAGCTAGGAGAGGATTATTAAGTTTATCTTTATACAAAATCAATATGTTGATAATGGGAGTACTTCAATCGAAGAGGGCTTAATTCAATATTAAAAATAAGACATGTATAGTCAAGAATATCATGGATGTTAATGAGAGACTCAAAGGTGGCACCCACAACTAATGATATAGAAACACTATCATTTTAAGGATATTTTGAGGCAATTTCAAGAACTGAATAGATGAATGAGGCATTCATATTTTTATTTATATTTTGAGGTTTTTGAATTATAAAATATGGATAGATAAGGATGATTTATTATTTCGTACCTTGAACATAAAATATTGAAAAATAATTACTCATTTAATCCTAGTTGTGAATTTAATGAGATGCAAGGCTTTCAAATATTATATTTTTGAGATATTAAAAAAATCCATTTAATGTTTATAATGATAAAATCCTTAAAAATATATTTTTTAGTTTTTAGTATTAACCAAAAATCATATTCATATCTATCCATATTTAACCATAAATAATTTTATTTTCCATTAGTTGTATGATTCTCAAATAGTATTACATATTTACATCATAATAAACATCCAACAATCATAATCATATTTCATGGAAAAAGAAAATGAAACAATTTCCATATGTTAGTGAAATTTAATCATAGTTTAAATATTTCCAACCCCATTATCTTTTTGGACAATTTTAATTAAAGTTAAAGAAATTTAAAGCTATAAAGTTTGGTATTTTTTAATAGATTGTTTACAACCCCATTAACTTTCATTAATAGATATGCTTGGCCAAATTTTAATTGAAGTTAGAGAAATATTATTATTTAAACAAAAAAAATTATAAACAAATTTAAAATTGTATACAAAATTAACTTCTAAGCATAATATTTTTAATTTTTGTTTAGTAATACTTCTTATACACATCCACCATGGGGATTGAACCAGGGTCACATAACCCATAATGCAAGTGGCGTCCTTGCCAGTAGACCACACTTCTAAGCATAATCTTAAGAGAATGGAAACCTTAAAAGTAAAATAAAAAAGATAAAACAAATGTAAGTCTTGATATATTATTAAATTTCAAAGCCAATTTATTTCATCAATAGACATATCTTAATATAATTTAAAAAAGAAGAAGAAAAGTTTATGCTAAATAAGAAAAAGCTATAAAAGTTATGAAATAGGTCATGCAATAAGTTAAATATATACTAAAATTTATATTGCTTGAAATTGGTTGGATTATTACATGCTTACTATAAACTTAAGAAAATGTCCATTTACATAAATTTAAACTACATTGAACAGTTACAAAATCTTTAGTTGTCATTTACAAATAATTAAAAAATCATAAATATTCATACATTTAATATATTTACTTCATCATATAAAATTATTTGTATCTTTTAATAAATTATATAGTAGCTTAAGTATTTATAGCTCAAGGTCTACTCAAAGATTACATATCAAACTCAAGGTTTGGCTTTAAAAAGCTGAAGATAAATGCCTTGAGTTTATACATAGTAGATATCTAGGTTAATGTATCATCATATGATCATAGGTTGCAACACTCATTGCTTGTTGCACCTCAATTGGTTTAGAAGGCATGGAATTATCATCCATATGCATATATTGATCATTAGAGTCTAAACTATTGAATACTTGCACTTGATTTGGTATTTGAGGCATATAAGTACTCACATCAACCTCTCCATAATGAATTGATGATTGTAACTCCGGTTGTTGTTGCTCTCTTTGATGGTGAATGATAGGAATTGAAGAATGCGATGTATTATGTTGGATAGATTGAACAATACCTTCAAGAGAACAAACATGAAAGTTATTAGGATTATTAGCAATAGATAGAGAGATTATATTACCTACAATAACCAAAGCTGCTAACATTTAAATTTCTTGCTTTTATAAAATTAAAAACAAAATATACCATGATTTTGGATTGATGATGATGGTATCTTTGATTGATGAGATATGAGAGGCTGTCCACCATGATTTTGGATTAATGATGATGTTGGTACTGCAAATTGTTGAGATAAGTGAGATTTTCCATTGATAGGATAAGATGACATGTTGCCAATCTGCCTATGCAAAGCTCTCCCATAAAATCCTCCTCCTCTATGATGAATATCTTGTACCGCTTTTGTTGCTCTTGTAGGCATATCAAGAGGATGACTAAGATTATTCATTATGCCTGGTTGTGAGTAGGATACTCTTGCAGGCATATCAAGAGGATGACTAAGATTATTCATTAGTCCTGGTTGTGAGTAGGATACTCGTACTTGTTCATCCTCAATAGATTGAAAAATACCTTCATCTCTAGCTACACATCTTGTAGGCATATCAAGAGGATGACTAAGATTATTCATTAGTCCTGGTTGTGAGTAGGATACTCTTGTAGGCATATCAAGAGGATGACTAAGATTATTCATTAGTCCTGGTTGTGAGTAGGATACTTGTACTTGTTCATCCTCAATAGATTGAAAAATACCTTCATCTCTAGCTACACATCTTGTAGGCATATCAACAGGATGACTAAGATTATTCATTAGTCCTGGTTGTGAGTAGGATACTCTTGTAGGCATATCAAGAGGATGACTAAGATTATTCATTAGTCCTGGTTGTGAGTAGGATACTTGTACTTGTTCATCCTCAATAGATTGAAAAATACCTTCATCTTGTACTTGTTCATCCTCAATAGATTGAAAAATACCTTCATCTCTAGCTACACATCCAAAGACATTAAATTTAGCTAGATTATTTAACCAGGAAAACTAACATAATAATAAAAAAGGAGAAACAGATTTTTTTTTGGCAAATAAACAACTACAGTTGATAAAATATCCAATTACATACAATGAGTTTCCAATAAAGTTTGGGATGATGTGGGTGTTGCATTGGTTTTTCTCAACTCTTGAGCTACTGGATCAAAGAATTCCAAAGATTGATTTGCACCATTGGGAGCAACGACGAGAGGACTAAATTGATTTAATGGTTGTAGCTGAAAGTAGGACGACTGTCCAGAAACACCTTTACCTGTAGCTACACATCCACAATCATTTATTTTAATTAGATTAAAAAATAAAATAAAAACTCCATAGTCAAAGAGAAAATAAAACTTTAAATAACTATTAAATAATAAAATATGAATTAAAGCTAACAAAATATGGTATGGTATACCATGATTCTCCAATGAATATTGAGATGATGTTGGTATTGCACCAGGTTTTAAGAACTCTCCTGTTCTTGGATTATAGAGTTTCAACTTATCAGATTGATTTGCAGCATTGGAAGCAGCTGCAATAACTTCAGATCGTTCACCGGAAAATATAGAAACAAGATTATTTTCATAAAAATATAATTTTTTTTGTTCATCTTCAACATTTAAAGATATCTGAGCTCCACATATCATAGAAAGCTCATAAGCTTTCTTAAAAAGCCCTCTAACTCTATTTATGAAATGACCCTTTCTTTTAGCACTGTTTTCAACAAACACTGTTGGAAGTCGATGTCTTCCCATTATAGCTATAAAAACCAAAACTCACAAGCTCACTTGAAGCTGCTTAAAAAACCAATAACACCAGTTCAGATGTCAAACTCTTGCACAAGCCTTGAATGATTAAAACAAATATAGGAACTCTTATGTAGTTGAAAGTATATATAACTCTGGTGTGAAAGAGATGTTACAAGAGGTTTCGTCAACTTTTTAAAATTTAAATGACCCTAATTATAACTATTTTATTAGTTTTTTTGTTTTATTAAATTTATACATAGCTTTTTATTTTTACTATTTTATATTTTTATTAAAAATTTAAAGACAAATAATTATTATTTACTATATAATTATTAAAATAATAAAAAATATATATAAATTAAAATATATATATTTAAAATTTTCTTTACATATGTACTTTTTTATAATTGTGTGTTGCATATATAGATTTTATTTTTTAATTCTCGAATGGATTTTAGTTACATGCATGATTCTGTTAATAAACTTATGCTTAAATTTTAATAGAATAACAATAAGATTTTATTTTTTATTGTCGAATGGATTTTAGTTACATGCATGCTTCAGTTAGTAAACTTATGCTTAAATTAATATAATAACAATAAAAATAAAGTTTCTGCATTTTTTATTATTAGATTAAATTGCATCAATTATATATATAAATAACATTAAGTTTATAAATATAATTAAAAAAAAAAAATTGTTTAAAACACCAAAAACAAAAAAATAATAAGAGATAGAAGAGTTTTCTTGTATTGAAGAACAAATATTTTTTATTAAAACTTTAAAAAACATATAAATATTAAAATTTATAAATAATTTTAATATACACATCTATATATATATATATATTATCAAGTGGTATTAATTGTTAGATTTTTCAACATTTCAAAGATTTAAATCTTGTCAAACTATACATAGATAATATCCAAGTTTTGTTATAATACCACTATGTAGTGATGATGTAATACGAGTGGGACCCATTTTTTTTGGTAGATAAGATACTATAGCATTAATACCGGGTTTTACAGGTTGATCCAAAACCTTTAACAAAAATCAGCCTAGGGCTGTTGATGAACATGCCCTTACAAAGGATCCTATATATGTAAAACCTACATGCGGCCAAAGCCATTACATCTAGTAAGTCACATAGCTTGTTATCAAAAAGAAACTTCCCATACAAAATTTTGGGCATACCCCGAGAAAATACACCTGCATCATAATTACAAAAATAAAAACAGACACAGATCCCTTCCTTGAAATAGTGGAGAAACAAAAAGCTGTAGACACACATAGCAGAGTACTGAAAAAACTCCCACAAGCTCTATATTAACAGTTACTCTTAATAATTCTTTGGTAATTGCTTTCTTCCATATATGACATGCTTTGGGACCACATCCCATCTTGGCCAATCAGGCTTGGTGAAGTGAACCTGTTGGCTATATTTATGGCGGTGGCTATCTGGTGGTCCACGTGGCTTTGGTTCGAAGTCTTATATTGTTGTATATTTCCTGCCCTATGATTATCAACCAACCTCAAATTACTAAGATGACTAGGAGCCATGTTATCTGACATGTGATTGTCCTCATTAGTCTTTGTGGTATTTCCAAGTAGCATCCACCAAGACTGACAACTCGAATAATTTTTATTGTGAGTCCATTTCAAAAAGGAGACGGGAATACTCATATCCTTCGAACTTACAATGCCTTCCCTATTGGTAAATTCGACTATCATTCTTGTCATTCTTGTTGAATAAGCTCCTCTACTTCACTCGGGACACCGTGTTCCCATTTGAAAAGTCCATCACCATCGACACCCAAATTGGCCAGCTTATCAACAACTTTGTTAGCTTCCCAAAAGACATGTTGGGATTTTCTGTCCTATCTTCCCTGGAAAAGGATCCTAGCCTCTTCAACAATTGTTTTAATCCTCTAAGGAGGTGTTTTCCAATTATTGAGGAGATTTATAACATGCATAGAGTCTCCTTCTACGATCAAATTGCCTTCTAAGTCTTGAGTCATTTGAATGCCTCTCCACATAGCTCTAGCTTCAGCTTCGTTGTTCATATTTGTTCCCAAATATTCAAAAAACTCAAGCATCATATTCCCATTATGATCTCGCATAATGTCGCCAGCGCCTGCTCTACCAGGATTATCCTTAGCCGCTCCATCAAAATTAAGCTTAAACTAACCCGTAAGAGGTGGTGACCACTTAAAATTGGCTCTGGGGTTGACTACCCTAGGTACAGACTCACCTAACAAGGTTAAGCTTAAATATTGAGCAATCATGGTCTCGTACAGATGAGGTTTATGGCTATCAAAAGGGATAAGGTTCACATTCTCATTGGCAAAGGATAAGATCCTGGAAATGATAGTTTGATGATCATTGATAGACTCATTAAAGACTCTATGGTTCCTTTCTAACCACACCTGCCAAAGATAGTAATTGAACAAATTTTCCACATGTATC
Organism: Wollemia nobilis; assembly: GCA_028583015.1. NCBI lineage: Eukaryota > Viridiplantae > Streptophyta > Pinopsida > Araucariales > Araucariaceae > Wollemia > Wollemia nobilis. The sequence goes on along the minus strand of JAQPPZ010011154.1, from coordinate 40,440 downwards.
CAAGTCTTTGGCTTGAAAATGGGTAAGGCCACTGGACAAACAAATCAAGTACGATGGCTGGTTTAATCCAAGAAATATTGAAGGCCTAAAAAACTCTACTTAGGACAGTCAAGGAAAAATGGCACTCAAGGAAAATGTGATAAATGGTCTCCCAATTAGCCCTGTACAGATAACAGTGATTAGTGATATAAATACCTTTACACATCATATTATCAATGGTTAGAATTCTTCCTTGGATAACCAACCATGAAAAGACTACAACTTTTGGAATTAAATTTTTTATCCAAACTAAGTCCTTTTGGAGGACAAAATCCTCGTCATCAAGCAAAAGCTTGTAAGCTGATTTAACAGTGAACTACCCGTTTTCTGTAGGATCCTAGGTCACTTGATCTTCCTTGGGTCTCATAGGGATAAACTGTTTCCCGAGAATGTTACAAAGATCATTTGATTCCGCTTGAAATCCCTGAATCCTTATTTGTTTCCACTTCATTCTGCCTCTGTCCTCAACCATATAATCAAAGACTTTTTTGCCAATGACTGTGATATCTCTGATTTGGGCTAAGTTAGGATATTGCATCACTGGTTTGTTCTTAGCCCACCTATCATTCCAACAATTTATCCTCTCACCATTACCTAAAACCCATTTTAAACCTTTTTTGATGATTTCCTTACAATTGAGAATTGCTTTCCAAAAAGAAAAACCTTTGATTGGAACTTAGTCACATAGAAATTCCATATTTTGAAGATACTTTCGTTTGATGATAGTTGTCTATTCATTTTCTTCACCAGAAATGAGGCACCACGCCTGGTTGGCTAGTAAAGCTAAATTCATATGAGCAATTATCCTCAGACCTAAGCCCCCATTTTCCCTGGGTCTGCACACTTTGGTCCATCTTACAAGGTGTATCCTTTTTTTCTCCTCTGATCCAGTCCATAAAAATTCTTTTGGAGTTTCTCAATTGTTTGGAAAACCTTCACAGGGGCTTTGAAAATGAAGAGGAAATAGACTGGAATGCTCTGAAGAGAGGCCTTAGTGAGGGTCAACTTTCCTGCTTGAGATAGAAGATGAACTTTCCATCCAACAAGTTTTTTTTGAATTCTTTTAATAACTCTGTCCCACATTGACTCTCTTGGAGAACCAATGAAAAGAGGGAGACCAAGATATGAAGTGGGGAGGTTTGCTATATCACACCCTAAAATTTATGCAATCCTTCCTTACCTCTGAATGGGGGTGTTCAAGAAATATAACTTGCTTCTACTAAAATTAACTTTCTAACCAACAACATCCTCGTAGAGTTGCAGGATGTATTTAATTCTTTTAGCCTCAACCATCGACGCCTTAGTCAATAGAAGGGTATCATCAACGAATTATTGGTAAGAAATAAACCTAGTAAGATATTTTGCCTTGATTCCTGATATTAGCCTTGAACTGCAAGTATTTTTGATGGTTTTGCCTAAAGATTATATCACAATGATGAATAACATGGGGCTGATAGGGTCCCCCTATCAAATTCCTCTGTGACTTTGAAAGTAACCAGCAATTGTTCCATTAATCAGAATCAAGAACCATGCTTTAGAAATGCATTATTTGATCAAATTAACCCATTGGTGGTGAAAACCAAACTTAAGGAGGACATCAATCGGAAAGTCCCAATTTAACCTGTCAAATGCTTTTTTCATATCAAGCTTGAGGAAAAAAATAGACCTCTTAGTATTATGAGCAGAGTGCAGAGCTTCATGAACTATGATAACTCCATCCAAGATTGACCTACCCTAGATAGAGCTTTCCTAGCATGGATCTATGATGCGGGGTAGAACATCTCTCATTCTATTTGCAATGGCTTTAGTTAGGATCTTGTAAGAAACATTGCACAGACTGATTGACCTAAAGTTAGCCATAGATTCAGGGGTTTGCTTCTTAGGAATTAGAGAAATAAAAGTAGAGTTGAGACCTTTTGGGATATGATTGCTTGCTCAGAATTATCTGAAAACAAAAATTACATCATCACTTATGATGTCCCAAAAATCTTGATATAAATGAGGGGGAAAGCCATCGAGTCCCGGGGCTTTGTCTGGCTCCATGCTAAACAAGGCTTCCTTAATTTCCTCATCAGAAAAGGGAGCTAGAAGCTTAAGGTTTATATCCTCATTTATTATGCTAGGAATGGATTACAAGAGAATATATTTGGCCTCCTCATTGCACTGCGATTCCTGACCAAGGATAGAATTGAAATAAGTTACTGCCTCCTTTCTGATTTATGTTAAGTCCTGAGTAATAGAACCATCTATTTTTTTTTTAATTTTTATCTTGTTATTGCTTATGTTTCTAAGCGTGGTGACGTGAAAAAACTTGGAATTTGAATCTCCATATTTCAACCAAAGAGCCCTTGATTTTTACCTCCAATAGATTTCCTCACAGGCCAAAATGTTATGAAACTCTGCTAGTTTTGTCCGTTCCTCCTGCCTAGTAGTTTCATCAACATCACCATGTTGAATCCTCTGATCAATTATCTTCAAAATTTCAACAACCTATTTTTTATTTTCAAAGAGGTTCCCAAAGACCTCTTTGTTCCAAGTTCAAAGCTTTTCCTTAACAAACTTTAATTTGCCAGCAAGTTTAAAAGTTGCACTACCCCTGACAGGCTGCTACCACCATTGAATTAAGTTATCTCTAAAACTGGAATGTTTGATCCACATAGATTGAAATCTGAAAGGTTTCTTGAAGGACAGAGAGTTAGGTATCTCCAAAAAAATGGGATTATGATTAGAGGTAATTTTAGGAAGGGCTTGTAGGGTAGAATCACGAAACAGAGTTGTAGCCTCCTTTGATGTAAAAAATCTATCAAGCCTTTCTTGAATGAGATGACACCCTATCCATCGATTTCTCCAGGTATAATTCACTCCTCTAAGTTTTACATTCATCAACATGTTGGAGTTCACAAAGTCATTGAACTCATCCATGATCCTGATAGGTGGTCCATTTCCATCCATTTTGTTTGAAGGGTAAAGAGGAGTGTTAAAATCCCCAACCATAATCTAGAGGACATTATGGAAGATTTCACTCAGATTGCCTAAGTACTCCCACAGTAGAGCTCTCTTGAATTGAAGTCAGGGCATAAATATTTGAAAGGATCCATGACCTATTGTTGTTTATTTCCTTAAATAAAATACTAAGAACCTTGTCATATTTTTGAATAATGGTGCCTTCTACTATCCAAGGATCCCACAAAGTCATAAGGCCTCCAGACGAGTCTCTAGATGATTTGCAAACCATCTCCCCTTGATTCCAGATTTTTTTTGCTACTTTTTTTGATTGAATCTCATTAGTTTTTGTTTCTTGCAACACGATAATAGTTGGATTCACTTGATTTCTTATTGCATTGACTTCCCTGTGTTTGGGTAGGCCATTGAGGCCTCTCACGTTCCATGAGAGGAACTTCATTTAGATTATTTGGGATGTCTTCCTCTCCCCCTCCCTTGAGAGGGTTTCCCTAATTTGTTGTCTTCAGAACCCGAAATAACCTATTGAAACAAGGTTATCTATTTTCCATTGGCAATGTCATTATCAGTTTTAATTTTTTGATGCTCAACATTTGATATTCTCCCTCTTCTTTTTTCATTGCCAAAATATATAGGAGACTTCACAGTGCTCCTGGTTTGTTTAGGACTAAACTGGGGGGAGGCAATTTGTTGTAGAACTATACTGCCATATTCCTCAGTCTGAAGAGTTTCACATATCTCCACCCCTACATCCAAATCTTATCCTTTTTTCCTGTATTCCCTTGGTCTACGGGACGACTCCTCAGTAGGATTCACCTAGCTCCTAGTGATGATGTTAGGGAGAAGAGATTTTTTATTTTCCAATGCCTCAATTTTATTCCTAAGTTCTTTAGTATTAGGGTTTGGCTTTGGGATGCCCATTGGGCTTGAAGTATTTTTAGCATTAGGATTTAAGGATCCCGACTTGGATGGGGATTCTAGAGATCGGGCATTAGGGTTTGGATTTGTGATGCCCACGAGGCTTACAGTAATTTCAACATTAGGGTTTGAGGATCCTGACTTGGATGGGGATTCTAGAGAGTTAGAAAGGTTAGCCTGAAGGTTCTGGGCTTCCATGTCTTTTGATAATCCTCCTACTCTCATATTGGATATAATTGAAAATTTATTTGAAACTAGAGGATTGGAACTTACCTGAGTATTTTGTTTTCCAACAACCTGTTATTTTCCTTTGTCTTGTTGGGACCCTGCACCCTCTCTTTTATTTTTTGGTAGACATAGTTTGCCTGATTGAAATCACCTATGCCAGGGAAACTCCTCAAATTTCCTCTGGCTAACATTCTCTGCTTCTGCTTTTCTCCATTCATTGCTAGGTTAGGACATTGATTGCATATATGTCCTTGATTTTTACATTCTACATAGAATGTCAGTCTGTTCTCGTATTCTATCAACTATTTTTGATAGTATTCTCTATACTCTAGCTCCACAAACCTTGGCAATTCATTATCCAAATTAGCATTTATGTAGATTCATGCATGAGTAATCCTTGTCTTGGTCAAGGTCGCATGGTCAATGGAGATCAGGTCCCCTATAGTTATGGTTATGCCCTGTAGCCAATATTCATTGAAGAACTGGGCATGTAGACTCGGGAGATGAACCCAAATAGGGGTAATGTTAATATTTTGCTTTTCAGGGTCAAAATATTCACCCCATCGTCTGAGAAAAAGGCTCCTTTTGCCCAAAAACCAAGGACCTCATGTTAAAATGTAGTTAGCATCCTCCATATTATTAAAACGGATAATGAAGAACCCTCGAGTTAGAGCTACCAACTCCAAGATGCCTATTGATCACCATTTACCCATCGCCCAAGCCCTGATAGTCTCCATGTCTGACCTACCTCCCAAAAACTTGCCTACCAAGGAGAATTCTTCCATTGAAAGAAAAGGTCTCATGGAACTTTTTGGGGCCAAAATTTTATTAGTTACTGGAACTAGGGGTAGAAGAGAGAGAACCTCCTTTCTTTTTCCTCTAAGAGTCTCAGCAAAAGACAACCACTTCTTGGGCCCCACATTGTCCTTCGTATCTTTTTTGTCGAGGTCTTTCTGAGGAGGGTTGGGCCCCCGCATGATGCCCGCATCCAAATATGCCATAGCCTAACTACCTTCCTCTGGATTCTCACTTGATCCATGCTCGAGATTCCCACCCGACCCTTCTATACCTGCTCTACCTCTACCGCCTTGGCTGAGATTACTGACCAAAAAATTTAAACCCTCACTCCCACCGCACCCACTAAACCTCAACTCACTCATTCCTGATGATGTAATTTGTCAAGTTAGTGTGGTCCATCTTAAGGTGGTTGGTTGCATTGCTTATGCTCATATAGCCAATTTTAAAAAATAAAAACTTGATGATCAACTTGAAAAATACATTTTTATTGGCTATAGTGAGGAGACAAAGGTTTATAGGTTGTATAATCTAATGATAGAGAACTTGATAGTCAATCATGATATAGTTTTTATTGAAAATGAAGCAGTAGTATGTATATATATATATATATATATATATATATATATATATATATATATATATATAATGAAATTTTGCTTTAGGACACTTGTCCTCCTTTCCTCAAGCATTCTCCAAGTATCTCTTTCTAGACATGTATTATGATACTTGTGTCTACAAGTGTCTATTCTCCAGGAACTCCACTATATTTTATCTTGTATAAATATGAGGACTCCATGCCTCTCATCATGGAGATTTCATTTGCTATATGACACTCTGGTGGTGAGTATAGAATCCATCCTGTCTGCGAGTGGATAGTTCCTGTAAATCCTTGAGAATTGTGAGCCTTTGGGTCTAGGACTTGTTGGTTGCCTTAGGCAAAATATTTTCTTACGATCTATAGAAATAGTGGAATGACTTAAGTGCATTGCAACCTTCCAAGCCTGAGTCTACAACTACATTTCCTCATTTTACTCTTTGGTATCAGATCCTACGTTCTATTATCGTATATTTTATAGAGAGTATGCTCTTCACAAATGGTGACTCAAAAATTAGACCAGAGTTTACACGAATACTCTCTTCCTAAATATTATAGTCAAAGTTGAGTATTGGTCTTAAATTCGGTTGTCATTTATTCCCTACACATTGCAATCAATTACTGGACAAGCAGATCACATCAGCGACTACACTACAAGTTTTGACCAGTAGTGGAGCTTTTATACTATAAGAAACATGGATTTCTCACTCTATGTTGGAGATGAATCAGTTATAAATGATGTTGTTCAACTTGATGATGTTTTTTAGGATGAAGATAACATAGGTACATACGATCCTTCTTTGTTAGTACCTAAGTTAGATCCAAAAGATATTTACAAGCTAGAAGATCAGAATTTTTTTTGTAGAAATCAGAATCTAGTTTATGGAAAATAAAATTACCTCTTTCAGTTTATAGGCCAAAAATAAAACATATCTTTAAACAAGCAGAAAATAATGTTACTATTTCAGGTAACAAGGCCTATAAGACACTAAGGATTTTTGATAAAACAAAGGCAAGGAAAATTCAAAATATGCACAAAGAAGGTTATAAATATATTCATTTTGGTGCTAGTATAATTACTAATTAATTATCTAGTTAGAAAAGGATTATATTATTGATGCTTGGGTAGAATCCAAAAAATATTATAAGGTGCAAACAATGAATGGTATTACTTCATTGAAATATTTTGCTTTTGATATCCCGATTCAATTGAGAAATAAAATTGTTCAAACAAATTTTGTGCAAATGAATACAGGAGGTTATGATATTCGTCTAAGGAGTATGTTTCTTGATCAATGTGGACCATATAAAATTACCTCTCATTGTATTATCTTGAACATAAAAAATGACAAAATAATAATTCCTCATATTCCAACTATTTTCCATGCTAAAAAAATAAAAGCAGTTTGGCAGAAGCTGACAATGGAATAAATTGTGGCACATGAGGCTCAGATGCAGAAGGCAAAAATCAAATTCCAAGAAGTGATGCAAATATCTCTTACTATCCAACCTTCTATTAAAACAAATTTGGAACCAATAATGAAATCTTGTTGTGTTGAGCATCCTTTAGAAAAATGGTCTTTGGATTTCCTTCAGGCTATTATTCCAACAATACACTCTCATCGGGAAGAAAATTGTTTTGAATAAGCAAGTTGTTGAAGAATGTAGAAAACATGTAAAATAATTGCTTGAAAAAGGACTAATTCAGGCCTTAGAATCTAACTATTCCTGCTCTGCATTCATTGTTAGAAAGCATTCAGAACAAAAAGGGGAAAATCTAGAATGGTAATTAATTATATTCCTCTTAATGCAATCACTACAGATATCAAATGGCCCTTGCCAAACAAAAGAGATCTAATTGATAGAGTTGGTAGAGGGAAAATATTTTCTAAATTTGATTGCATATCTAGATATCACTAAATTAGAATCAACAAACCAAATATACACAAAACAACTTTTTCAATACCTTTTGGACTGTATGAATGGCTAGTCATGCCATTTGGGCTAAAAAATGCTCTATACCAATTCCAAATGAGGATGGATAATTTTTTTCAAGATCTACATTAGTTTGTAGCAAATTATATATATGATTTTTTGGTATTTTCAGAAACTATTGCAGAACATAAAAATCATTTGGAAATATTTTAGCAACATGTTGTAGAACACAGAATTGGTTTATCTGCAGATGATAATAAATTTCAAGTTTGCAGAACAAAAATTGAGTTTCTAAGGATCATAATCAGAGATGGTAAAATTGTTATGCAACCACATGTCATGGAGAAAATTAAGGGATTTCTAGATAAATTGACAAATAAATAACAAGCACACAAATTTTAAGGTTGCATAAATTATGTACATGAATATATTCCACAGATTTCCAGAATCACAAAACCAATTCGAGAAGCTGAAAAAGGTGATACATTTAAATTATCACAAAATGCAATAGAGGCTATCAAATAATTAAAGGTTTATTGTTCAGATTTACCTCCTTTAGATCCAGCATTTGAAGGACCCTATATTTTACAAACTGATGCTTCAAAAGAATTTTGGGCATGTGTTCTTCTTGTTAAAAGAAATAATGATGAAAAAAGTGCAAGGTATAGGCCAGGAGAATTCAAAAAGCATGAACTAAATTATTGGTCAGCAGAAAAGGAAATTATTTCTATAATAAAAGGAGTAGAAAAATTTAGAACTTTGCTATTGCCTAAAAGATTTACTATCAGGAAAGATAGCAAAAATTTCAAATGGTTTATGAGCAATAATATTTCAACTCAACTTTGTAGGGGTAGGTATGCTTGGTGGCAGGCCATCCTCACATTGCACCAATTCGATGTGCAGTATATTCTAGGGAAAGAAAACAACCTTCCAGATGCACTTACAAGAGAGATGGCAAAAATTCAAATAAAAATATTATAAGAAATTTTTGGTGTTTGGCAGAATCAACCATTACAGACACCGCAACAGTGTCAAGAATTTTGTATATATGAATTAGTATTTTCTTGACCCTACTCAATTAGGATATATAGATGTTCCTTCTATAGATTTTGTTTATAATTCTACAGGTAGAGTAAATGTCCTTGTAAATACTTCACAATGGAGTATAGTCATAGCCAACATGGTGGAACATCTCATTCTCAAACATGTTTTAGATGATATTTTTTTATTACTTAAGCTTGGTAAACCAACAATATTTTTTACAACATTCATGTCCCATTATATCCCAAATGGTGATTGGATGAATAAAGTTTCAATTTACATCATCCGAGTAAATTTTATGGAATATTATGCTATCAAAATATATGTCAATGAAGAATTACTATATGGACCCATGATACTTCTTGAAGATCAAGCATGTCTTGCTATACCAGATGAAGACATACCTAAGAGTTAGCCTGAAAAAATTGTCACCGACATGGAAGAATGCTTAGTAGAAGAGGTTGTCACCTCTACAAATTGCCAACAATAAATTTGTGGAATACGTAAAATACATGATTATTTTACTAAATAATTATGTAAAGTGGAAGACACTGTTTGGAGAAAAATCAGAATAAGACCCCACTATTTCTTTAGATGTAATTTTTATCCCATAGAAAATTTCCCATACTTAAAAAAAATGAATCTCATTTTTAGAAGATGCTTTATGACACTTGTCCTCCTTTACTCAAGCATTCTCCAAGTATCTCTTTTCAAACATGTATTACGACACTTGTGTCTACAGGTGTCTATTATCCAAGCACTCCACTATCTTCTATCTTGTATAAATATGAGGACTCCATGCCTCTCTTGTCATGGAGATTTTGTTTGCTATATGACACTCTGGTGGTGAGTATAGAATCCACCCTATCTGCGAGTAGACAGTTTCTATAAATCCTTGAGCATTGTGAGCCTTTGGATCTAGGAATTGTTGGTTGCCTTAGGTAAAATATTTGCTTACGGTATGTAGAAATAGTGGTAGGACTTAAGTGCATTACAACTTGCCAAGCCTGAGGAAATTTGATGATGTTTTTGAGTATGAAGCTAGCATAGGTACATATGATCCTTCTTTGTTAGTACCTAAACTAGATTCAAAAGATGTTTACAAGCTAGAATATCAGAAGAAAATTTTGCAGAATTCAGAATCTAGTTTATGGAAAATAAAAATACCTCTTTTAGTTTATAGGCCAAAAATAAAACATATCTTTACACAAGTAGAAAAGAATGTTACTACTTCAGATAACATGGCCTGTAGGACACTAAGGATTTTAGATAAAACAGAGGCAAGGAAAATTCAAAATATGCACAAAGAAGGTTACAAATATATTCATTTTGGTGCAGTACAATTACTAATTACTTCTCTATTTAGAAAAGGATTACCTGGAACAAGTTTGGTTGTCCTCTTAGATAAAAGGTTTAATAGTTACAATCAGGCTGTAATAGGCCAAACCCTTTGTACAATGGCAAGTGGACGATAATATGTTACTTTCTTTCCAAATTTTCCTTATCCTTTAGAAAGGCAATATTTTGCTGACTTATGGAATTTAATAGTAGAAACAAGAGGATTAGATCTGAAACCAGGAAGTTTTGAGCTTACTATTACAGTTTGAATGTTGTGCTAAATAACAAATACACTAGTATCCATAAAAAAATTTCTACTGTTAAGTCCAAAGAAGTAGTACCAGTAGGTCATCTATCATTAGGATCTGAAGCATTCTCTGTACCATTTAAAGAATTTGAATTACCTATATACTGGGAAATAACTATACGTTTTTGGTGGAATGGATACCCCTGCCTCCTTGGGTCTTACCCGAAAGTGGCATCCCTTTTGGGATGTTTTCCACAAATAAAAAAAAATAACTATACGAAAGCAACTATATGCTTCGAAATATCTAGTCAAAATACAAGAAAATGCTTCTAGAACAATACAGTTGCAATTTCCTCAGGTTTCCAGAACAATATCAATGAGGATTCCAAGACCTCTTCCTTTAGCTCCTTTACAAATAACTTCTTCCATGGCACACATGCCATCATACTCTTCTAGTGGACAATCTCCATATTTTACACAATCCTCATCCTCTAAGTTTGAAGTACAAAATGTAGAAAGACAATTATCAGTTCCAGATATATCTAGTATTGTGATCCAAACCAAAGATCCTAAGCTAGTTATTGATATAAAAAAAAAATACCACAAATTATGATGCTCAAATTTTTAGGAGAAACATTTAATCTAGCACCAGGTAGTAACATTGGCATTCAGTTTATAAAATCAGGGAAAAACATTCTGGCAATGATGAAAATGGCCACCTAAGGATAAACACTGTATCTCAAGAATAGAAGACCAGGATAAAATAACAACTAGAGCATATGTTAGCTATATTCAGGAACATAATTTGGTATATCATGCTGATCAAAAAGATGAAATCAAATAATTAAATTATGTAAATAACTGGACTAGGTATGCAAAATTTTATTTTGAGCATTTAAAGTATTGCATAGAAGAAATATTCGTGGAAATGAGATAGATAAATGCCAATTTGGATGTTATCAAAGAATATTTAGAGCAAGAGAAGGAAGCTTAGATAAATCAGGCTAAAACAATTAAGAAAGAACAAAAGGTGATAAATTTAGCAAGAAAAGGCCCTAAATCTCTTAATTTGGTTCCTAGTACATATCAAAAAATTCAAGCACGACTAGGAAAAAATAGAACCAAAATTGTTTGAGATGAAAATGTTCAGAACAAGTATCAATGGAGCTCCTATTAGTATATTTTGATTCATTTAATTTTAAAGAAAGTGCTATGCTCCTAAATATTGATGGTATTGCAAATTCTATAGAACACATCTAAATTTGGATTAATCATTACATCACTGTACAATATATCTACACCTTGGTAAATGAACATGCAATTGAACTAGCTACTAGACATTTGGCAGGAATTGCTTTAGATTAGTGGAATGGAGCTAGTGATGAGTCTAAGGCAAATGTGTTTATTAATGGACTCTATGAATAACAAAATGACTTGGTAGCAGAATTTGTACCTTCTAAAGTAAATAAGAAAAATGAAGATCAACTCCATCTAGCCTTAAGGAAATTGGGAGACTTAGACCAATTTGAAGAATATTCAAAACAATATATGAAGGATGTATATAGACTCAATATTCACAAGGAACCTTCATCAAAATACAATATTTATCTTCTCTTCCTAATGTTTTGGAAGAATTAGTGATGTACAACATTACACAAGGGATAGATATGAATAATTTGACTTTTGTAGATGTTGTTGAAGCAGTCAGGAAAAGAGTAAGGGGCCTTTGTTTACATATCAAATTCATTAAGAAAAATCTCCATATCACACACAAGGAGTGCTCAGCTATAGAAGGTGCAAACACCTTTTGTGGTGAAAATAAAAGAAGAAACATACTTTAAAAGGGATCATCCAAACAAATTCAAGCCTTATAGGTATTTCAGAAGAAATTAAAATGATCACTAGGCCAGCTAAAGATATCACATGTTATTCTTGTAGACAAAAATGACATTATGCACACTCATGTTCAAAGAAGGCTCCTAGACAAGTAAAAGCACTATTTACAGACCTTGAAATTTATGAACATTGGGTAATGTGTGAATCAGATGAAGATTTTGAAATTTGGTAAAGTTATGGCCTAGATATATTTGAATTAGATGAAATTAGTGATATGGATAATGATTTAATTTTTGATGCTTATCCTACCGATAATTATGACATGGCTATGTTTATGGTGTAACCATTCCAAGAAGACCCTAACATGCCTCTTCTAGAAGATGTTATTGATGAGGAAATCATAGAAGTAGAAATTACAGTAGTAGAAATAGATCATTAGTTTAACAAAGAAAAATGGGTAAAATATGATACAAAATCAGAATCAGAAAATGAAAATTGTTCAAATTGTTTAGAAACCACTACCTCCTCTGATGAAGATAATGAATTCATAAAAGAAAAAGAATAAAAAAAGAGCACTTCTGATTATGATCCATCCAAAGATAAAATTTCTCTTATGCTACCTATAAAAAGGGTAATTCCATCAAAACCTTAAAAATTTGCTTTTCATAAATACCCAATTGTAAATAGAGCTCAACAACTTTCTATCCAGAAAATGGCTCTTCGTTTTACTCTTTAAAATGCAGCTACAGACTTAGGCTTGGCATGCTACAATGCACTTAAGTCCTACCACTATTTTTATAGACCGTAAGCAAAGATTTTACCTAAGGCAATCAACAAGTCCTAGATCCAAAGGCTCACAGTGCTAAAGGATTTACAAAAAAGTGTCTACTTATAGATAGGGTGGATTCTATACTCACCACCAGAGTGTCATATAGGAAAATAAATCTCAATGACAAGAGAGGCATGTAGTCCTCATATTTATACAAGATAAATATATTGGATAGCCAATAGAATAGACACTTGTAGACACAAGTGTCATAATACATGTTTGAAAAGAGACACTTGGAGAATGCTTGAGGAAAGAAGGACAAGTATCCTAAAGCATCTTCTAAAAAGGACATTCATTTTTTTTAAGTATGAGAAATTTTATATGGAGGAAAAATTACATCTAAAGAAATAGTGGGGTCTTATTTCGATTTTTCTCGGAATAGTGTCTTCCACTTTACATTATTATTTAGTAAAGTAATCATGTATTTTACATATTTCACAACTTGATTGTTGGTAATTTGTACAATTGGCAACCTCTTCTGCTAACAATTCTTCCATGTTGATGATAATTTTGTCAGGCTAACTATCAGGTATGTCTTCAGTTGGTATAGCAGGACTTGATTGATATTCAAGAAGTATCACGGGTCCATATAGCAATTCTTCGTCGACATATATTCTGATAGTAGGATATTTCCTAAAATTTACTTGAATGATGTAAATTGAAAGTTTATTCATCCAATTATCATTTGGGATATAATGGGACATAAATACCATAAAATATGTTGTTGGTTTGCCAAGCTTACGTAATAACAAAAGATCATCTAAAACATGTTTGAGAGTTAGATGTTTCACCATGCTGGTTGTGACTATACTCCATTGTGAAGTATTTACAAGGACATTTATTCTACCTATAGGATTATAAGCAAAATCTATAGAAGGAACATCTATATATCCTCATTGAGTAGGGTTAGAAAAATACTGCTACATATATTTACAAAATTCTTGACACTATTGCATTGTCTATAATAGTTGATTCCTACCACATGCCAAAAATTCCTTGAAACATTTTCTTCTGATTTTTGCCATCTCTCTTGTAAGTGCATTTGGAAGGCCATTTTATTTCCCTAGAATATACTACACATCGAATTGGTATTGTGTGAGGATGGCCTGCCACCAAGCATACCTGCCCCTACAAAGCTGAGCTGAAATATTCTTGCTCATAAACCATTTGAAATTTTTTCTATCTATCCTGATATTAAATCTTTTAGGCAATAACAAAGTTCTAAATTTTTCTACTCCTTTTATTATAATAAAATTTCCTTTTCTGTTGGCTAGTAATTTAGTTCATGCTTTTTGAATTCTCCTAACCTATACCCTGCAATTTTTCATCATTATTTATTTTAACAAGAATAACACAAACCCAAAAGAGTAAAACAAGGAAATGCAACTGCAGAATCAGGCTTGAAAGGTTGTAATACACTTAAGTCCTGCCACTATTTATATAGACCATAAGCAAATATTTTTCCTAAGGCAACCAACAAGTCCTAGACGAAAAGGCTCACAATGCTCAAGGATTTACAAAAACTATCTACTCGTAGATAGGGTAGATTCTATACTCGCCATCAGAGTTTCAAATAGCAAATGAAATCTCAATGACAAGACAGGCATGGAGTCCTCATATTTATACAAGATAGAAGATAGTGGAGTGCCTGGAGAATAGACACTTATAGACACAAGTGTCATAATACATGTTTGGAAAGAGACACTTAGAGAATGCTTGAGGAAAGGAGGACAAGTGTCCTAAAGCATCTTCTAAAAAGGACATTCGTTTTTTTAAGTAGTATGGAAAATTTTTTATGGAAGAAAAATTACATCTAAATAAATAGTGGGGTCTTATTCTGATTTTTCTCGAAACAATGTCTTCCACTTTACATCATATTTAAGTAAAGTAATCATGCATTTTACATATTCCACAACTTGATTGTTGGCAATATGTATATTTGACAACCTCTTAAGCTAACCATTCTTCCATGTCGGTGAAAATTTTGTCAGGCTAACTGTCAAGTGTGTCTTCAGTTGGTATAGCAGGACTTGCTTGATCTTCAGAAAGTATCACGGGTCCATATAGCAATTCTTCATCGATATATATTCTGATAGCAAGATATTTTGTAAAATTTACTCAGATGATGTAAATTAAAAGTTTATTCATCCAATAATCATTTTGGATATAATGGGACATCAATACCATAAAAGATGTTGGTTTTCCAAGCTTACGTAATAATAAAAGATCATCTAAAACATGTTGGAGAATGAGATGTTCCACCATGTTGGCTATGACTTTACTCAATTTTGAAGTATTTACAAGGATATTTATTCTACCTGCAGAATTATAAATAAAATCTATAGAAGGAACATCTATATATCCTAATTGATTAAGGTTAGGAAAATATTGCTTCATATAATTACAAAATTCTTGACAGTGTTGCGATGTTTGTAATGGTTGATTCTGCCACATGCCAAAAAATCCTTGAAACTTTTTTATTTGAATTTTTGCCATCTCTCTTGTAAGTGCATCTAGAAGGTTGTTTTCTTTCCCTAGAATATATTTCACATCGAATTGGTACAATGTTAGGATGTCCTGCCACCAAGCATACCTGCCCCTACAAAGTTGAGCTAAAATATTCTTGCTCATAAACCATTTGAAATTTTTGCTATCTGTCTTGATAGTAAATATTTCAAGCAATAGCAAAGTTCTAAATTTTTCTACTCCTTTTATTCTAGCAAGAATTTCCCTGTCTACTGGCCAATAATTTATTTCATGCTTTTTGAATTCTCTTGACCCATACCCTACAATTTTTTCATCATTATTTATTTTAATAAGAAGAAAAAATACCTAAAATTCTTTTCAACCATCAATTTGTGAAATATAGGGTCCTTAAAAGGCTCTAAAGGAGGTAAATATGAACAATAAACCTTTAATTGTTTGACAACCTCTGTTGCATTTTGTGACCATTTAAATGTATCACCTTTTGCAGCTTATCGAATTGGTTTTGTGATTCTGGAAACCTATGGGATATATTCATGTACATAAAATATGCAACCTAAATTTTTTTGTGCTTGTTCTTTACTTGTCAATTTATCTAGAAATCCCTGAATTTTCTCCATGACATGTGGTTGCATAACAATTTTACCATCTCTGATTATTATCCCTAGAAACTCAATTTATGTTCTACAAACCTGAATTTTTTTTCATCTGCAGATAAACCAATTCCATGTTCTATAACATGCTACTGAAATATTTCCAAATGATTTTTATGTTCTACAACAGTTTCTAAAACACCAAAAAATCATCTATATAATTTGCTACGAACTGATGTAGATCTTGAAAATTTTTATCCATCCTCATTTGGTATTGGGATGGAGCATTTTTTAACCCAAATGGTTTGACTAGCCATTTATATAGTCCAAAAGATGTTGAAAAAGTTGTTTTGTGTATATCTGGTTTGTTGATTCTAATATAGTGATATCCAAATATGCAATCAAATTTAAAAAATATTTTCCCTCTACCAACTCTATCAATTAACTCTCTTTTGTTTGGCAAGGGCCATTTGATATCTGTAGTGATGATATTAAGAGGAATATAATTAATTACCATTCTAGTTTCCCCCATTTTTTGCTCTGAATGATTTCTAACAATGAATGTAGAGCATGAATAGTTAGATTTTGAGGCATGAATTAGTCATTTTTCAAGCAATTCTTTTACCTGTTTTCTACATTCTTCATCATCTTACTTATTCAAAACAATTTTCTTCCCTTGCACTGGATGAGAGTGTATTGTTGGAATAATGGCCTCAGGGGAATCCAAAGACCATTTTGCTAAAATATGCTCAACACAACAAGATTTCATTAATTTTTCCAAATTTATTTTAATAGAAGGTTGGATAGTAATAGATATTTGCATCACTTCTTGGAATTGGATTTTTACCTTCTGCATCTGAGCCTCATGTGCCACAATTTGTTCCATTGTCGGCTTCTGCCAAACTGCTTTTATTTTTTGAGCATGGAAAATAGTTGAAATATGAGGAATTGTTATATTACTCATTTTTTATGCTCAAGACAATACAATTAGAGGCAATTGTATATGGTGCATATTGATCAAGAAAAATACTCCCTAGACCAATATCATAACCTCCTGTATTTATTTACATAAAATTTGTTTGAACAATTTTCTTTCCCAATTGAATCGGGATATCAAAAGCAAAATATTTCAATGAAGTAATACCATTAATTATTTGCACCTTATAATATTTTTTGAATTCTACCCAAGCATCGATAATATGATAAATTACAAAATTTATATTGGCCCTCGAATCAATGAAGGCTACTGTATTTTTAAAATACATTCCACTATTATTACCAACTCTAACAGGACATAAAACTATGCCAACATGCTGAGCCATTTTTTGGATAGAAAATTGTTGAGCTCTATTTGCAATTGGGTATTTATGAAAAGCAATTTTTTTAAGGTTTTGATGGTATTGCCCTTTTTACAGGTAGCATATGAGAAAATTTATCTTTGGATAAATCATAATCAAAAGTGCTATTTTTTTATTATTTTTATTTTATGAATTCATTATCTTCATCAGAAGAGATAGTGGTTTCTAAATAATTTGAATAATTTTCATTTTTTGATTCTGATTCTGTATCATATTTTACCCATTTTCCTTTGTTAAACCGATGATCTATTTTTGTTGTTGAAATTTATGCTTCTGTAATTTCCTCATCATTAACATTTTATAGAAGGGGCATGTTAGGGTCTTCTTAGAATGGTTGCACCATAAACATAGCCATATAATCATTAAAAGTAGGATAAGCATCAAAAATTGAATCATTATATATATCACTAATTTCATCTAATTCAAATATCTCTAGACCATATATTTGCCAAATTTCAAGATGTTCATCTGATTCACACATTACCCAATGTTCATAAATTTTAGGGTCTGTAAATAATGCTTTTACTTGTCTAGGAGCCTTATTTGAATATTAGTTTGCTTAATGTCCTTTTTATCTACAAGAATAACATGTGACATCTTTAGCTGGCCTAGTGATTGAATTATTTCTTCTAAAATACCTATAAGGCTTAAATTTGTTTGGATGAGCCCTTTTAAAGTATTTCTTTCTTCTTTTATTTTCACCACAAAAGGTTTTTGCACCTTCTATAACTGAGCACTCCTTGTGTGTGATATGGGGATTTTTCTTAATGACTTTGGTATGGAAACAAAGGCCTATGAATCTTTGTTTGAATGCTTCAATAACATCTACAAAAGTCAGATTATTCATATCTATCCCTTGTGTAATGTTGTACATCACTAATTCTCCCAAATCTTTAGGAAGCAAAGACAAATACTATATAACGATGAAAGGTTCCCTGTGAAGCTTGAGCCTATATACATCCTTCATATATTGTTTTGAATATTCTTAAAATTGCTTTAAGTCTCCCAATTTTCTTAAGGCTAGATGGAGTTGATCTTCCTTTTTCTTATTTACATTGGAAGGTACAAATTCTGCTACCAAGGTATTTTGTAATTCATAGAGTCCATTAATAAACACATTTTCTATAGACTCATCACTAGCTCCATTCCACCAATCTAAAGAAATTCTTACCAAATATCTAGTAGCTATTTCAATTGCATGTTCATTTACCAAGGTGTAGATATTTTGTATAGTGATGTAATGATTAATACAAATTTGTATGTCTTCTGCAGGATTTGCAATACCATCAATATTTAGGAGCAGAGCACTTTATTTGAAACTAAATGAATAAAATTTTGATCTAATAATAGGAGCTCCATTGATACTTGTTCTCAAAATTTTCATCTTAGGCACTTTTGGTTCTGTTTTCTTTCCTAGTCGTGCTTGAATTTTTTGATATGTACTAGGAACCAAATTAAGATATTTAGGGCCTTTTCCTGCTAACTTTATTACCTTTTGTTATTTCTTAATTGTTTTAGCCCAATTTATGTAAGCTTCCTTATCTTGATCCAAATATTCTTTAATAGCATCCAAATTGGAATTTATCTATCTCATTTCTAAATATATTTCTTCTATGCAAGACTCTAAATGCTCCAAATGAAAATCTGCATACCTAGTCCAATTATTTACATAGTTTAATTATCTGATTTCATCTTTTTGATTAGCATGATCTAACAAATCATGTTCCAGAATACAACTAACATCTACTCTAGTTATTATTTGATCCTGGTCTTCTATTCTTGAGATACAATGTTTATCCTTAGATGGCAATTTTCCTCCTTGCTAGAATGTTTTTCCAAATTTTATAAACTGAATACCAACATTACTGCCTGGTTTTGGATTAGATGTTTCTTATAAAAATATGAGCATAATAATTTGTGGTATTTTATATTTTATAATCAATAGTTGTCTTAGGATCTTTGGTTTAGATCACAATACTAGATACATCTAGAACTGATAATTGTCTTTCTATATTTTGTACTTCAGACTTAGAGGATGAGGATTGTGCAAAATATGAAGATTTTCCACTAGAAGAGGATGATGGCATGTGTGTCATGGAAGAAGTAATTTGTGAAGGAGCTAAAGGAAGAGGTCTTGGAATCCTCATTGATGTTGTTCTAGAAACTTGAGGAAATTGCAACTTTATTGCTCTAGAAGTATTTTCTTGTATTTGGACTAGATCTTTTGGAGCATATAGTTGTTTTTGTATAGTTATTTCCCAATATCTAGGCAATTCAAATTATTCAAATGGTACAGGGAATGCTTCAGCTCCTAATGATAGATGACCTAATGGTGCTACTTCTTTGGATTTGATAATAGAAAATTTTATGGGTACCAGTGTATTTGTTATTTGGCACAACATTCGAACTGTAATAGAAAGCTCAAAACATTTTGGTTTCAAATCTAATCCTCTTGTTTCTACTATTAAATTTCATAAATCAACAAAATATCTCCTTTATAAAGGATAAGAAAATTTGGAAAGAAAGTAACATATTGTTGTCCACTTGCCAATGTACAAAGGGTTTGGCTTATTACAACCTGATTATAACTGTTAAAATTTTTATCTAAGTGGACAAGCAAAGTTGATCCAGGTAATCATTTTCTAAATAGAGGAGTAATTACTAACTGTACTACACCAAAATGAATATATCTATAACCTTATTTGTTCAAATTTTGAATTTCCCTTACCTCTGTTTTATCAAAAATCGTTAATGTCCTACAGGCCTTGTTATCTAAAATAATTACATTTTTTCTAATTATTTAAAGATCTATTTTATTTTTGGCCTATAAACTAAAAGAGGCATTTTTATTTTTCATAAAATAGATTCTAATTTCTACAAAATTTTCTTTTGATCTTCTAGCTTGTAAACATATTTTGAATCTAGTTTAGGTACTAACAAAGAAGGATCATATGTACCTATGCTAGCTTTATCCTCATAAACACCATCAAGTTGAAAAGCATCACTAATAAGTGATTCATCTCCAGCATAGAGTGAGAAATCCATGTTACTTACAGTATAAAAGCTCCACTACTGGTCAAAACTTGTAGTATAGCTGCTGATGTGACTGCTTGTCCAATAATTTCTTGCAATGTACGGGAAACAATGACAAGTGAATTTAAGACTAATACTCAGCTTTGACTATAAGAATTGGAAAGAGAGTATTGGTGTAAGCTTTGGTATGATTTATGATTCACCATTGGTGAAGAACATACTCTCTATAGAGTGTACCATAATAGAACGTAGGCTCTGATACCAAAGAGTAAAATGAGGAAATGCAGCTGCAAACTCAGGCTTGGCAGGCTGCAACACACTTAAGTCCTACCACTATTTCTATAGACTGTAAGCACATATTTTGTGTAAGGCAACCAACATGTCCTAGACCCAAAGGCTCACAATGCTCAAGAATTTACAAAAATAGTACAACATGATTTTATTAATAAGTTTATGCTTAAATTTTAAGCTAATACAAATAAAATTTTTAATTAATTATTATTATTAAAATAAATTACATTATTTTTAAAAATATTTTTATTTTAAATTGTAAATATAATAATAAATATTGATTCCTGAGGGATACAATAGTGTAAGTTCTTGGGTTTTTATCTAGGATGTCTAATTTCAAACCTCCATAAGAGGATATTGGACCCCTCATAAAAACTTGTTTAAAATTAAATTTTTAGACCTATGAAGGATGTCGTAGTGGTAAGTCCTTGGGTTTTTATTCAGGAAACATAAGTTCAAACCCTAGTAACCCTGATACGAAGGTACTTGGGTTTTCATTCAGGAAACCCAATTTCAAACCCTGGTAACCTTGGTACGAGGGAACCTGGCATGTAAACTTAAATTTTATCAAGTGACATTAAAGGAGAACCCAGGTTCAAAATGTGCCAAACCATACATAGATAATATTCAAGCTTTGTTGTAATACTTTGATGTAATTAAAGTAGACCAAATTCAATTCCACGTAACCTATTGAAAAATATATAATAATTAATTTTTATTTTTAATTAAAATATTTTATTTTCAAGTTCAAACAGTACACCAAAAATATATGTGCTCGGAGAGGAATACGACCTATTAGGAGGATTGTTTTTATTTTATTAATTAATTATTTTATTAAAAGGATTACAATGTTTATTAAGTAGTTGGCAAGGAGAGGGTTCAAACCATAGGAGTTGCATCCACAAAATCTATTCCACCTCGTTGTTTTATAGCCTGGCGTAAAATGGACCACGAAGGATTTGGATCAGAATCTTTGGATTAAGGGTTGTTCTCTTGATCTGTGTGGGTCTTTGGTGTCTATATATTTCTTGACCTAAAATAAGTTTTTGGTCTATTTATTCAGTTCGTTCCTGTCCAATTTGTAAAATTATAAAATGTTTTTAGGTCCATTTCAAAACCCCTTATTCTACTTAATAAAAAAATAAAATTCTTACATTAATAAAATAGTTATTATTTTTATATAGAGAAGTTGGTAATAAGACAGTTATCATTTTAGGTCTGAGGTGTAGACAAATTGGTTCCCCCAAACCTCGTAAGGGGGATGGAGGTCCAAGGTTCAAATCTTGGGCTTCATCAGACTGAACACTTATCCCCTTCCTGGTGCTTTCAACGGCGTAAAAGGTTTAAAATGATCATGGCATGGTGGTTATAGGGGTGGACTGCATGAAGATCTGTGTGACAGCTTATGGGGTGGATAACGTAGAATACTGTGATGGACATAAAAATCCGGATAGCCTGTCCGAATTCGTGGTGGATACCAATTCCACCATGTACAAAAAAAATATAGTTATCATTTTTTTATACATAGGATAGTTGGTTACAACCATACTATTTTTAGTAACTATTTTTTCAAGAGGTTGATTTTCTAACCTACCACTCTATCAAAGAGCTTTAATATTTTCTTTGCATCTCTATCCTGGATCATCGACACCAAAAATATAGAAGGGTGTCATCAAAAATTGATGATGTGAAATAGGATTCATCGTAAGGGCTGGGTTAAGGCCCACAATGTTAGGATTCATCAAGATAGACCTACCCAAAGCTTCAACCAAAAGGATGAAAATATAAGGAGATAAAGGGTCCCCTTGGTGAAGGCTCCTAGAGCTCTGGAAGTAACCAACATGTGAACCATTAACCAACATCAAGAATTTGGAAGAAAAGAAACAAGCTCTCATCAAGTTAATCCACTTTTGATTGAAATCAAATTTCAAGAACACCTCTACCAAGAAGTCCCATGATACCCTATCATAAACCTTACTAATGTCTAGCTTTAGAAAGAGACTTGATCAGTCGATCATATTTACTAAATGTATAACCTCATGGATAGAAATAACTCCATCCAAAATTTGCCTTCTTGCCATGAAGCCACTCTACTCTTTATCAATAAGAAGAGGCATCAAATATTTTAATCTATTTAAAATTGTCTTAAAAAGTATTGTGGATATTAACTAGTAAATATTTCTCCTTAAATCTAGTTTCCATGGAGAGACTCAAATACTCCACAATAGATTCAATCTCTTTGAGTTGGATTTTTAGAGATTCTTTATTTTTAAAAATGTCACCAAAAACCTCTTTGTTCCACACTTTGAGATTAGATTTTATCTGGTCTGGGTCAGAGGAAAAAAATAGGTTCCACCTTGTGGACTGGGGCAAGGTTTGTAGGCCGAAAGAAAATGGGGGGCTAGGACTAAGAAGAGTTGCTCACCTAAACACTGCCTTGCTTGCCAAACAAGCTTGGCGTCTTATCAACAATGAGGAGAATGAGTGGACTACCATAATTAAAAGAAAATATCTTCAAGATACCGATTTCCTAAATGACACGGTGCAGGGTAGAGGTTCGACGTTCTGGAAAGCAATCTTAACAAGTAGAGAGGTCATAAAGAAAGGCCTAAGATGGGTTCTAGGTAACGGGCAGAAGATCACGTTATGGGATGACAGGTGGGCCAAGGATGAAGCTTTATCTCAGTTTCCTACCCTTGCAAGGATCAAAAGAATCATAGAGGATCTCATAGGAAGGAAAGTGGCTGATTTCATAAGACAGGACAGAGGTAGGCTTATTTGGAAATAGATAAGGATTCAAGGCTTTGAAGCTGAATCAGAAGAACTCCAAAGCATCCTGCATCAACAATTCATTTCCATGAGACCTAAGCAGGATCATGTAATATGGGAAGCTACCAAAAATGGGCAGTTCTCAGTCAAATCTGCATACATGCTAATGTTAGATACCGAGGACCCCACACTCCAGACACAGATGGTGTGGGTCAAAAACCTTATTCCTAAAGTTGCAATGTTCTCGTGGCTGGTGATCCAAGGTAGGATTCTGATGATTGACAACTTGTTAAGGAAAGGTATGATAATTGCTAACCGATGTTCTTTGTGTAGGGTTAATTGGGAGTCCACCCACCATATTTTCCTTGAATGCTCGATCTCTCTGAGTGTCCTCAATGGGTTGTTTCAAGCCTTTAGCATTTGCTGGGTCAGACCAGCCACCATCATTGACCTCTTCCACCAATGGCCAAATCCCTTTGTTAGCCTTAGGCTGAGGTTTTTTTGGAAGATTTGTCTCCATCATTTTCTTTGGCAGGTGTGGCTAGAAAGAAACCATAGAGCATTCCATGAGTCGAGCCATGATGTTACCTCCATTACCAATAATATTCTTACCTTCACCCATGAAAACGTCAGCCTTATCCCTCATGAAGATCGAAATCCTTCCCCCTGGGAGAGGCGGATCGCTCAATCCTTAAATGTTACTCTGGGCGAGAAACTTGTGTCTACCAAGGTCAATCCTAGATTAGATGTCAAGTGGAAACCACCCTCGGTAGGTTGGTTCAAGCTCAACTTTGATGGGGCCTCTAAAGGTAACCCTAGCAATGCAGGGGCTGGAGGAGCAGTGAGAGATCATCAAGGCAAGTTGGTGATGGCCTTTTCTGAACAGCTGGGAACTAGGACTAACAACGAGGTGGAAGCAAGAGCGTTATGGAGGGGTCTTCAGTTGGCTCAGGAGATTGAAGGTAAACTAATTATCGAAGGAGATTTGATGCAGGTCATAAACCTTCTCACCAATGGGAAAAATCCTCCGTGGCAGATTAAGACTATCATCGAAGAGGCTAGGATCCTTTACCATGCCAGGAACGATCGGAAGGCCCAACACATTTTTAGGGAAGCAAATAAAACAACTGATATCTTGGCCAATATAGGGGTGGAAGCCATTGGGATGGTCACTTGGGAACATGGGGTCCCAAGTGAAGTGGATAAAATTATTCAAAATGATCGCCAATGATGTTGAAGCTATGGGGATCAAAAAAATGGAGAGGAGTTTCATTTTTGTTCTATCAGTATTGCTTCGGTCCTTATTGTGATGGCTTTAGTTTTCTTTGCAATAGGGGAAGGATCCAGGTGGCTTGGTGGCTTCATGTTATGGGGTTAGGGGCAATGGCAGAGGCCAAGGACCGATGTCATGATTTCGTGACTTGTTCGAGTCTAAGGAAAAGCAAATTACAGCAAGAAAGGAAAAGTGTAGCGATTTCGTGACATGTTGAGCAAGAAAGAAAAAGTGTCGCGATATCGCGACATGTTGAGCAAGAAGGAAAAAGGGTCACGATATCGCGACATGTTGAGCAAGAAAGGAAGAGTGTCACGATTTTGTGACATGTAGAGCAAGAAAGGAAAAGTGTCACGATGTCGCGACATGCTGAGCAAGAAAGAAAGAGTGTCGCGATATCGCGACATGTTGAGCAAGAAGGAAAAAGTGTCACGATATCGCGACATGTCACTTTTTCATGATCAAAAGAGAAGAGAAAGAGCAAGAGGGAAAAAGTGTCACGATATCGCGACATGATGAGCAAGAATGAAAGAGTGTCACGATATCGCGACATGTTGAGCAAGAAGGAAAAAGTGTCACTTTTTGGCGATATGTTGAGCATGAAGGAAGAAGTGTCACGATATCACGACATGTCACATTTTCATGACCAAAAAAGAAGAGAAAGAGCAAGAGGGAAAAAGTGTCACGATATCGCGACATGTCATTTTTTCGCGACTAAAAGAGAAGAGAAAGAGCAAGAAAGAAAAAGTGTCACGATTTCACGACATGTCATCTTTTCGCGACCAAAAGAGAAGACTAAGAGCAAGAAGGAAAAGTGTCACGATATCATGACATGTCGCATTCTCACGACCAAAAGAGAAGTGAAAGAGGAGGAAGGAAAAAGTGTCGCGATGTCGCGACATGTTGAGCATGAAAGAAAGAGTGTCGCGATATCGCGACATGGAAAAAGTGTCACGATATCGTGACATGTCACATTTTCGTGACCAAAAGAGAAGAGAAAGAGCAAGAAAGAAAAAGTGTCACGATATCGTGACATGTTAAGCAAGAAAGAAAGAGTGTCGCGATATCGCGACATGTTGAGCAAGAAGGAAATAGTGTCTCTTTTTGGTGATATGTTGAGCATGAATGAAAAAGTGTCACGATTTCGTGACATGTCAGATTTTCGCATCCAAAAGAGAAGAGAAAGAGCAAGAAGGAAAAAGTGTCACGATATCGCGACATGTCATTTTTTCATGACCAAAAGAGAAGAGAAAGAGCAAGAAGGAAAAAGTGTCACGATTTCGTGACATGTCGTCCTTTCGCGACCAAAAGAGAAGAGAAAGAGCAAGAAGGAAAAGTGCCGCGATATCGCAACATGTCGCATTCTCATGACCAAAAGAGAAGAGAAAGAGGAGGAAAGAAAAAGTGTCATGATATCGCGACATGTTCAGAATGAAAGAAAGAGTGTAGCGATATCGCGACATGTCACTTTTTTGTGACCAAAAGTGAAGAGAATAAGCAAGAGGGAAAAATTGTCGTGATATCATGACATGTCGTATTTTCATGACCAAAAGAGAAGAGAAAGAGCAGGAAGGAAAAGTGTCATGATTTCACGACATGTCACTTTTTCATGACCAAAAGAGAAGAGAAAGAGGAGGAAGGAAAAGTGTCACGATATCGCGACATGTCGCAGTGTCATGACCAAAAGAGAAGAGAAAGTGTTAGGAGGCGAAAGTGTCGCGATATCACGACATGGTGGTTTTTCATGGGAAAAATCCAAGAAAAGGAGCATGGAGGTGAAAGTGTTGCGACATGTTACCGTTTCGTGACTCTTCAGAGCAAGTGAAGGAGAAGACTTCAGGACGTCGCGATTCTGTGACAGGTCACATTTTCATGGCTGGGGCAGCAAGAGAGCAATGCGTTGGGCCACTGCCTATGTTCTAAGGTGTTTGTAATCTTGTGTAAGGGACGATGCTCTTTTTTGGCAGTGTGGCCTCAGTAGGGGGCTAATTGCAATGGACAGACTGTCCCTTTTGAGGTTTTGTTCCGTTTCAGCATTGTGCTGATTTTGTAAAAGGTTTTGGGTCAACCTGTAAAACCCGGTTGTAATGAATTTGTACCTTAATTACCAAAAAAAAAGATTAGATTTTATCATCTTGAGATTTTTAGCTATTCTGGCCAATCCATCACTTGGAACTCAAGCAACCCACCATTCTTTAATTTTGACTTCAAGTTTAGGATGGGAGCACCACATGGCTTCAAATTGTAAAGGCCTTAGATTTTTTTTTAAGCAAAAAACTCCTTGCGGGGCTGCATTGGTATGAGATACTACGAACAGGGGGTTCTACACCGTCAAAGTCACCCGGGAGTCACACCCGACCCTGCCCGCACCAACATTATCAATTGGATTTTGGATACCCAATTCAGCTTTTTGGTAGGGTGGATATTTGAACCTGGGACCTCCCTTGGAGGATTGCCCTCTCCTCTCCAACTCACCTACAACACCTGGGTAGGCCTTAGAAAAATATGAGTGTAGAGAAGATTCAAACAAAAGGAGAATGTGATCAAACCTTTCTTTGGTTAATGAAGTTAGAGATGCATCATCAAAGAAGGGTAAACCTTGCCTTGATATGAATACCCTCTTCAGTATAACCAGGACTAAATGTTTGCCAATACTTCTATTACTCCAAGTGAATATAGAGCCTTTTAGATCCATATCCATCAGCTCACCTTGGTTGACAAAATATACAAAATCCTCCATGCTTTTTGAACATGAATAATTACCACCTTTTTTATTTGAAGGATAAATTGAAGAATTAAAATTACTAGCTAACATCCAAGATTTGTTAGCAAAGCACTCCATCATATTCAATAACAAAGACAAAAAAACCTATCTATTGAGACTTGAATTCAGAGTATATACATTAGACATGACCCATATACGGTCTAAGAATTCACAATAAAATAAAATATTGATGACTCTTTCAGAGGAAGATAGAACAAAACCATCTACTTTGGAAACATTCCAAAAATAGAGTAAACCATTTGAATAGCCATTCGTTGGGTTGGACGCAAACTTGACCTCTTTCCAAATAGAATTTTTGACAATATCAAAATTATCCACATCAATTTTAGATTCCTGAATAAAGATAATAGCTAAAGCTACCTCTTTTCTAATAGAGGATTTTGAAGATCCATTTAATCCTCTAATGTTCCAGGAGAGAAATTTCAGAGCAGGATTTCCTATCCACAACCCCTAGTTGGGGAGATCTTCTAAAGGATTCGATTTTTAGCTTCCTACCATCCACATCCTTGCTCCTTTCCATTTTCAGCAAATTTGGGAGCCATTGGAAATCTTAAGTTTTACTTTTCTTTGTAAAGAAATATTAGTGGGTTTACCCACTTTTTTCTCTATTCCAAAATCTATACGATATTTATGGTGGATTTTGGTTTTAGGTCCCATAGATGCTTTATTCGAAATAGCCTTACGATATGGAAAAGGTACCTATTCAGATTAAGATAACTTTTGAATCACATGTTAACCAAATTCTAGACAGTCAAATGAATTATGGAGGATAAGATCATTCTTACTTACCCCTACCAAGGAAGGACCATAACTGCTCCTCTGTAGCACATTCTAGGGATTTATCTCCTGACTCACTAACATAGCTACTCCTTCATTAACCAGAGTTAAGGGAACTAAAATCAACTCTGGTTTTGATGTCTCACTGACCCGAGGGGCCTGAACTATCTCTATAGCATCTTTTTCAGATCCTTATTTAGTTGGGTTCAACTCTAGCGAAGGAGATTATCCCCCATTTTTAGGATTCACTTAATTTTTCTTAGCTTCGATAGCCAACTTCGCTTGTTTGAGAACCCATTTCCTCTCCATGGATTTTGCTTTAGCTATAGCTAGTTGGGATAGACAAATATCCTTAATATGATGGTTCTTGCCACATCCTTGGCATTGCAACGATATATCCTCATACTCTATTGGTTGAATCCACATGCTCAGGTCTGAGAGAAGCTCAATAGAACTTGGGAGGTCCACATCTATATCAATCATAACACACATCCTCACAAAAACCATGAGAGATTTTGCTTGTCACTGCATCTATTGAGACCAACTCTCCAATGTATTTTTCTATACCCTTGAGAATGTCTTGGTACTAAAAGTGTAGTGGCAAACTAGGTAACCTGAACCAAAGAGGGACCATGTTGACCTTTTGAGTGTAGGGGTTGAAGTCAGTTCCCTATTTCTAGAGAAACAAACCCCATCTTCTGAAGAATCACTATCCTCCTTCTAGGATACGTTTGGAATCTTCTTCACAGTTAAGCTTAATTAGGAAAGACTTAGAAATGGTAGTTATTTACAATGACCCCAATGGTTGCTACTCAGACATTGCCCATCTACGTAAAGAATCAATATCAGGCCCGCTACCCTAAAATTTACCCACTAAATTCCAAGAACCTTCTTCCCGAGCTACTTTGATGAAGTCACTTAGGATTTGCAATTTATTTGAGACTAGGGTGAGATCAAAATACTATTTTTCATAGAGAGAACTCAAGTTTGCTACCACTTTGGCAATGGAAATAGATGAATTAAAAAGCCAAACCTGGTCATGGGGCTAGGACGGGACCCTGATATCTTCTTTAGCCCGTTTCAAGGTAGAATGGGTCCTACCATTAGATTTTTTTGGGTCCCAATTTTGGCATCCCATTGGGATAAAGGGGTCCTTAAACTCAAAATGATTAACTATAAGATCACGCTTAGCCATAATAGGATCACCATCATCAAATCGTTCACAAATTTTATAGCTTTTTAAAAGGTGGCTACATTAAATATTTGGATCAATGTCAAGGGAGATGTGGCAATTTGAAATTGACTATACAATTTACATTTTTACAAATATAAGCATGCTCTAAATTAGAGATAAATTTTACAGATGGTTATGTGCTTCATGCAAGTCTTTAAAACAAGGTGAATCTAGATTCATTGGAAAGAGGACATTGATAGATTTTTAAAAGTGGTCACATTAAATATTTGGATCAATAATGAGGGAGATTTGGTGATTTGAAGTTGACCCTAAAATTCAAAGTTTTCATAGATTTGGACATGTAATTTTTGCAAACTAGGTGATGACATCAAATTTTATTTTTTGCAAGTGAAAAGAAATAATTGAATCTACCTTTCTACATTATTTTATTTCATATCTATGGTATAAAGGTGATATTTTTCATGGTATTTCCTCCATTTTATGGAAGTGTTAATGCCATGGAATGTTGTTCTAGTTAAAAATTATTTATTATCAACCCAATTTATGGGATTTAAACTCATTGGTAAATTGGTAGGTGCAACTCTTATACTATTCTTATGACCAAATTGAATAGTATTTCTTAGATATATAGGCATAAAATGAAATAATAATTGATGTGAATAAACATAATGAAGATAAGGATGAGAATAAATAAGAACTAAAATGTAAGGATGGAAATAATAAAAATGAGCTGAAAGATAAGAGTACATGTAGTTTAAATCCAAGAAAGGAATATTATATTTTTCAATTTCATGGATGCGTGCAAAAAAGAATTATTGTATTTGTAAACTCATTATTAGTTATAACTTCATCAACATAAAATTTGTAAAGCAATTACTAGTTCAAGAAAAAAGATCAAGAAAAATCAAATAGAGGGTAAGCATGTTCAAATTTTTGCAGATTTGAAACTCACCATGGAAAAATATATTTTGTGTTCAAATTCTTATGTTGTAAATATGGATGGGTTAGATATTATTCTTGGATATCCATGGTTAGATACTTAGGGAATAATAAACATGAATATACAAAATAAGTTTATAAAGTTATGGTATAGAATGTACAAAAAAATTCATATTTAGAACATTACATATATTGGATCCCAAAGCAAAGATAAGGTCAAGAAAATTTAGGCCTATAATGGGGTATGCATAGAAGAATCTGCTAGAGAACAAGAGGACAAAGAAGAAAAGAAACAAGAGAAAAGGACTAGTTCCTTTCTTGAGTGAACAAAAAATGTAGCAAGAAGGATTGAAGGATTAAATAAGGCTCCAAATTTGAACAAAGGTGCACCATATAAACATCAATGAACCTTCATGAGAAATATGCTAGTATAGGTAATCGACACCTAATCACTATGGATCTACATGAAATCAAAGTTGGTGGTATCATATTTATAATTCTTTGAAATGGGTTTATTTTGGCTTTTCCTATATTTTGAGGATGAAACTTGTTTAAGGGGATGGAATATAATATACCTAGGTATAGGATAATACATTATATATAAGGATTGGTGGTACATATTCTTTATAAATCATCCCACTAGTTAATTAGAATAAATATCTTTATTGCACATGTGTGGGTAAATGGTAGTGGTAGGTAGTTGAAGGTTGTATAATGTAGGAAAGAGACTCATATTGCGGGAGGGTTTGTGTTGGATCTCATATTAGAAAATAGTGTTGAGTGGCTTCCTTCCAATAAGGAGCCTTGTCTAGTGTTGCTTTACCTCAAAGGTTTAGTTTATATTTTGAACACATTGGAGTATATTCTATTATTACAATATTTGTCTTCTATTATTGGAGTATTGCTAATATTTTATATAGGATCTTACCATAACTTATGGAGAGATTTGATCAACATCCTTAAAGTTGATATAGAGGCATATATTTCCACTCTCCTTTAAGAGAATAATGTTGGATGTGATGAATACAAATTTTTTACCAATTCCTCTTTAACTAAGAGTAAAATATTAGTCTTCTTAACATGATACATTTGCTTAAATAACTTAGCTCTTGGTTTGGTCACTAAGTTATAGGGTACAACTAAAGGGTTTATTCTAGAAATGTATGAACAATCCCATGAGAAGACAACCTTGGTATTTGAGGAAAATTTATGATAATCCTCTTGATCTTTGATATTTAAGGATGACCCCATTTTAAGAATATTAGATTGTCAAGGGATATTAATGTCAAGTTTGATTATGTATTTCACTAGATTTTAGATTTTAGATTTTAAATGTATGGGAGGAAGTTTGATATGTTTATCTAAAATACTGTTGATAAAGAGGTCTCCACTAAAGCAACTATATGGATGAGGAATGAAAGGAAATAACCTATATTGTTATGGTCTTGAGGTAAGCCATCAAACTCAAGGATAAAATTTAGAATATCTTTATCATGTGTAATCTAATATAGAGAAGGGATTAGTGATCCATTTCTACATAGAGATAATTGATATATATCCATAGTCTATAGAAATAAGAGGAATCAAATTTGAAAAAATAATGCATTATTAACCAATTATGACCTTATGAGAATGAAAACAAGTAACTAATATGGAAATTGAGCCCAAAATCCAATTTTCTCCTAAAGAGATAAAAAGAAGAAAATATTTTTTAATAAGTTTTCTAGTAGAAAGAATGAAAAATATTGATTAATTTTGGTATTTAAATAAGAATCAACTGATGACAAGTTGAGAAATACAAAAAAATAAGGTTATAGATTTATATGCACCTAGTAAGAAGTACTCCTAGAAATAATTTTTTATATCCCATGATATTAATGGTGTATCAAAGTCTAGACCAAAAGGAAAATGAATAACTCATATAGTATGTAAAATCAAAATCGTTGGTTTGTTCTTATAACCAATGGATACATGGTACCATTAAGTGTCTAGTGATTATAAAGGATATATTTTTCAATATCATTCATTAGATTCATAATACTTGAAAGTATTATTCAATACCTCATTGAACTTTTGGATGTCCATGATGTGGATGTTGAAAGAAGTAGGTCTATACTCAAGTGAAATGATATGCTCATGATTTCACCAAGATAACCCTCTTTATACAATTTAGATCTCTTGAGTCCGAGAGAAATGTTATCTTGATTAAATATTTTAAGAATATTAGCTAACATGGAAAGTAATGCAACAAATTCTAGAATGAAGGTAAAGGATTTGTTATCTAACTAAATTTTGGAAGCAGAAGGACTAGTATCCGATAATTAAATTAATCTATTTGGAAAGTCCTCAATACTAAACATAGGGCAATTTATAGTAATGGATTAATAAATGAAAGTGATACATGAAAGCATAATCTAGATTGACCATCACTACATAAGTGGTATTCAAGTGTAAAAATATAATCTCTTGAATAAATATGGAGGGGATAAACTTCATATGATGAATCCAATGTCTATCAAGGATCATATTATAGATAGTGCCATGCTAAAAAATTGAGAAATATATTGCAAAAGTAGTTGCTCCTAACCATATGGTGAGGATAATTGTGCCCTTATGAATGACTAGAATATTATTGTGACTAGAAATGATAATTTAGTTTGGGTGATAGTTATCCCTTGTATACTCAAGTTATTAAATGAAAGAAAATGTAAGAATATTAAGAAAGGTATCATCATTGATTATACCTCTCTTAAAAATATTTCTATTATACACTCAAATAGTGTTTAGAGAGTAGTGTATCTCTCAAAAGTATTTTTTTTATTAGAGAGGTCACAAAGCTAGAAGAGGGAAAAATATATTGGAATGGTATTAGGTGGATGGATATTCTGATCTACATGGTTAATATTAGCATTTACATAAGGAGAGAGATTAGCCAAATGACCAATAGGACCTCAATGAGAAAAAATAGTAAACATAAGAAGTCTTATGCAACTATATGAAAGGAATGTGAGAGAATGTTTGCTCTAGGTTATTTTGACAATATAATAACCTTCAAATGCTTTGAAACACTTTCTAGGTTTTCACTTAAAATAAAGTAATGAATCACTAGTAATCACTATGTCATCAACATATACTATGAGAATCAAGACATTACTTCCAATATTCTTGGTATATAGAGTGGGATCTGTTGTAATTCTATTGAGTTATGATGTAGTAGATGATTATTAATCTTGGTGTTCCATGCTCGAGGAGCTTGTTTCAAACCATAAAGAGATTTATTTAATTTGCATACCTTATTTTCCTATCCTTGAATGACACAACCTTTAGGTTGTGTCATATAGACTTCTTCCTCTAAGTCACCATTAAGAAATGCATTATTTACATCCATCTGATGAAGTTTCCACCCTTGATGAGCTGCTAGAGTGCAAATTGTTTGAATAATAGTCATTTGAGTTGTTGGTGCGAATGTTTCTTCATAGTCGATTTCCTCTATTTGAGTATACCCTTTTGCCACTAGTTGAGTTTTGTATTTATCAAGTATTCCATATGCTTTATATTTGATTTTGTACACCCATTTGCATCCCACCAATTTTTTTATTGGAGGTAAATTTATTAAGTCCCATGTATTATTCTTCTTGAGTGAAGCATATTCAGATTCTATGGCTACTTTCCAGTGTGATTTTTTCAATGCTTGAAAAGCTGATATTGGTTCCTTTGTGTTACTTAACATTCCTTAGTTCATTCTGGTCATGTTGTGTGTTTGAGATCCTGTAGTTGAGATATTCAATATTCTTTCTAGATTTGTTTCTCTAAGAGTATATCTGAGCCATATTGGTTCCTTTATTTGTAGTATAGTTGATACTTCTGTATCTTTTTCATCTGATCCTGGGTCCATGCTCATTTCATCTTCTTTAGGTAGATTCATGAGAACTTCTATGTCATCATTGGATTCATTTGCGTTGATTATGAATTTCTCATCAAAGATCACATCTATGCTAATATAAAATTTATTTGTAGATGGATCTAATATTATGTACCCTATAGATTCATTATCATAACCAACAAATATCCCTATCATATTTTTTCATCTAAATTGGTTCTCTTTTGATTTGGAATATACATATGGGCTTTGCATCTAAAGTTTTTTTAGTTTTTCAATATTGGGCTTATGTCTTGACCATGGTTCTTCTGGTGTAATATGCTTGAGTAATTTTGTTGGAAGTCTATTTTGTATGTAGATAACTATTTGTACTACCTCAACCCAATATTAATGATCAAGTTGTACTTCTTTCAACATACATATTACCATTTCTATTATTGATCTATTTCTTCTTTCTGCAATTCCATTTTGTTGAGGTGAGTATGCTATAGTAAGTTGACATCCAAGGAAAAGTAGCAATGAAAGAAAAGATGCCCAAAAGTTTCTTCATAGGATTCACAAAGGTAGCAGTGATTAGGCAAAATCATACCTCTTTTACATAAGTTTTCAATGGTAAGAGGTTTGTTTTGAATAGTCAACCAAAATAAGATGTTAATTTTGGGAGTCAAATGTTTAAACCATAGGTGATAAGGTTCAACCAAATAGAGAATTTGAGTCAAGGAGGACATAAGAAGACCTGACCAAGAAGGATCCATCATTCTCACATTTCTAGGCCAAATAATACTTGGAATCCAGTTGCTTAATCACTTGAAAATAGAGCATATGGGAGGCAACAAACCATACAAGCTCTGTTTCTATTGTAATTAGTTATAGGGGGATATTTTCAAAACTTCTTTCCATCCTCCATCCCAAATAAATTAGAAACCATACACCACCCTAGCCTCTTAGTAAAAACTTTTAGCGACCTTAAGTATGGATCTTGACAAAGAAGAGAGTCTCTCACCCATGTATATTTCTAAAAATTAATGGAATTGCCATTACCCAGGACCCATCTCGATCCATTGATAGGCATAGGTTTGGATTTCACCAGATTCTTCCAAAAAATAAAACTATCAGATGAGAGGGGATGAAAAATAAAATTATATTGTAGATTCAAGTATTTGGCATAAACTATACTGATACAATCAACTGTCTCCTTTTTTTATAGTCTCCATACTTGCTTTAACACAAGGGCCTCGTTCATCTGGTGAATTTGTTTGAGGACGAAACCATCACTATCTTTGTTGTTGCAAACTTGATCCCAAGAGAAAAGGTGAAATTTCCTCTTATCCTGTGATCCAGCCCAAAGAAAAACCTTTTGAATATGTTCTATATTATAAATGACCTTAAGCAAGAGTTTGAAGATAGACATAAAATATATAGTGATACTTTGAAGAGTCAAATTAACAAGAAGGAGAGAGTTTCTAGCTTGGCTCAATAAGGCTCCTTTCTAGCAAGCAAGGTTTTTTTGAAGTAAACCATCTGAAGAGCCATTTTTTGAGTTGGATACTCGACCTCTTTCCAAACATAATTTTGACAATATCAACATTATCCACATCAATTTTAGATTCCTGAATAAGGATAATAGCCAAAGCTACCTCATTTCTAATAGAGGATTTCAAAGATCCATTTAATCCTCTAATGTTCCAGGAGAGGAATTTCATTGATGATATTTAGAGTAGGATTTC
Organism: Wollemia nobilis; assembly: GCA_028583015.1. Taxonomy (NCBI): domain Eukaryota; kingdom Viridiplantae; phylum Streptophyta; class Pinopsida; order Araucariales; family Araucariaceae; genus Wollemia; species Wollemia nobilis. The sequence goes on along the minus strand of JAQPPZ010011154.1, from coordinate 4,571 downwards.
CTATCCATAACCCCTAGCTAGGGAGATCTTCTAAAGGATTCAATTTTTAGCTTCCTACGACCCACATCCTTGCTCTTTTCCATTTTCAATAAAGTTTGGGAGCCATTGGTAATCTCAAATTCTACTTTTTTTCGTAAAGAAATATTAGTGGGTTTACCCACTTTTTTCTCTATTCTAAAATTTATATGACCTTTATGGAAGATTTTGGTTTTAGGTCCCATAAATGCTTTATCCAAAATAGTCTTCAAATATAAAAAATGTACCTCTTCAGATTGAGATAACTTTTGAATCACATGTTCACCAACTTCTATATATTCAAATGAATTATGGAAGATAACGTCATTCTTACTTACCCCTACAAATGAAGGACCATAAAGGCTCCTCTATAGCACATTCTAGGGATTTATCTCCTGGCTCACTAACATAGCTACTCCATTAACCAGATTCAAGGGAACCAAATTCAACTCTGGTTATGAAGTCTCACTGACTCGAGGGACCTAAAATGTATCTATAGCATCTTTTCAGACCCTTCTTTAGTTGGGTTCAACTCCAGAGAAGGATATTCTCCCTCATTTTTGGGAGTCACTTAATTTTTCTTGGCTTCAATAGCCAACTTTGCTTGTTTGGGAACCCATTTCCTCTCCATAGATTTTGCTTTAGCTATAGCTAGTTGGGCTGGAGAAAGATCCTTAGTATGATGATGCTTGCCACATCCTTGGTATTGTAACGACATATCCTCATACTCAATTGGTTGAATCCACATGCTCAAGTCTGAGAGAAGCTCAATATAGATTTGTAGGTCCACATTGATATCCATCATAACACACATCCTCATAAAAACCATGCAATATTTTGCTCTTGTCACTATATCTATTAATACCAACTCTCCAATATCTTTCGCTATACCCTTGAGAATGTCTTGGTACTAAAAGTGCAGTGGTAAACTAGGTAATATAAACCAAAGAGAGACCATGTTGACCTTTTGAGTGTAGGAGTTGAAGTTAGTTCCTTATTTATGGAGAAATAAGCTCCATCTTATGAAGAATCACTATCCTCCTTCTAGGATACGTTTAGAATCTTCTTCACAGTTAAGCTTAATCATAAAGGACTTATGAATGGTAGTTATTTCCAATGACCCCAATGGTTGCCACTTAGAAATTTTCCATCTACGTAAAGAATCAATATCTAGCCCGCTATCCTAAAATTTACCTACTAAATTCCAAGAACCTTCTTCTCGAGCTACTTTGATGAAGTCACTTAGGATTTGCAATTGATGCGAGACTAGGGTAAGATTAAAACACTATTTTTTGTAGAGATAACTTGAGTTTGCTACCACTTTGGCAAAGGAAATAGATGGCTTAAAAATCCTAGTCTGGTCATGGGGCCAATATGGGATCCCAATATCTTATTTAGCCCATTTTAAGGTAGAATAGGTCCTGCCATAATATTTGTTTGGGTCCTAATTTTGGCATTCCACTAGTATCAATGGGTCCTTAAACTCAAAATTATTAACTGTAATATCATGCTTAGCCATAATAGGATCACCGTCATCAAACCGTCCACAACTTTTATAGATTTTTAAAAAGTGGCCACATTAAATATTTGGATCAATGTCAAGGGAGATATAGCAATTTGAAGTTGACCATACAATTTATATTTTCACAAATATAAGCATGCTCTAAATTAGAGATAAATTTTACAGATGGTTATGTGCTTCATGCAAGTCTTTAAAAAAATGTGAATCTAGATTCATTGGAAAGAGGATATTGATAGATTTTTACAAGTGGTCACATTAAATATTTGGATTAATAATGAGGGATATCTGGTGATATTTTTTTTTTTGGTAATTAAGGTACAAATTCATTACAACCGGGTTTTACAGGTTGACCCAAAACCTATTACAAAATCAGCACAATGCTAAAATGGAACAAGACCTAAATAGGGATAGTCTGTCCACTGCAATTAGCCCCCTACTGGGGCCACACAGCCAACAAAGAGCAACAACCCTTACAAAATATTACACACATCTTAGAACATAGGCAGTGGCCCAACGCATAGCATGCTTGCTGCCCCAACCATGAAAATTTGATCTGTCACGGAATCGTAACGTCTTGAAGTCATCTCCTTCACATGCTCTGAAGAGTCATGAAATGGTAACATGTCGCAACACTTTTGCCTCCAGACTCCTTTTCTTGGCATTAGCCCGTGAAAAACCACCATGTCGCGAAATCGTGACACTTTCACCTCCTAACACTTTCTCTTCTCTTTTGGTCGTGCCACAACGACATGTCGCGATATCGTGACACTTTTCCTTCCTCCTCTTTCTTTTCTCTTTTGGTCACGAAAAAGTGACATGTCGTGAAATCGTGACACTTTTCCTTCCCGCTCTTTCTCTTCTCTTTTGGTCATGAAAATACGACATGTCACGATATCGTGACACTTTTTCCCTCTTGCTTATTCTCTTCACTTTTGGTCACGAAAAAGTGACATGTCGCGATATCGCTACACCCTTTCTTTCATTCTGAACATGTCGTGAAATCGTGACACTTTTTCTTTCCTCCTCTTTCTCTTCTCTTTTGGTCATGAGAATGTGACATGTAGTGATATCGTGACACTTTTCCTTCTTGCTCTTTCTCTTCTCTTTTGGTCGCGAAAGGATGACATGTCACAAAATCGTGACACTTTTTCCATCTTGCTCTTTCTCTTCTCTTTTGGTCGTGATAAACCGACATGTCGCGATATCGTGACACTTTTTCCTTCTTGCTCTTTCTCTTCTCTTTTGGACGCGAAAATCTGACATGTCATGAAATCGTGACACTTTTTCATTCATGCTCAACACATCGCCAAAAAGCGACACTAATTCCTTCTTGCTCACCATGTCGCGATATCGCGACACTCTTTCTTTCTTGCTTAACATGTCGTGATATCACGACACTTTTTCTTTCTTGCTCTTTCTCTTTTCTTTTGGTCGTGAAAATGTGACATGTCGCGATATCACGACACTTTTTCCATGTCGCGATATCGCGACACTCTTTCTTTCATGCTCAACATGTCGCGACATCGTGACACTTTTTCCTTCCTCCTCTTTCACTTCTCTTTTGGTCACGAGAATGCGACGTGTCGCGATATCGTGCCACTTTTCCTTCTTGCTCTTAGTCTTCTCTTTTGGTCGTGAAAAGACGACATGTCACAAAATCGTGACACTTTTTCTTTCTTGCTCTTTCTCTTCTCTTTTAGTCGTGAAAAAACGACATGTCGCGATATCGCGACACTTTTTCCCACTTGCTCTTTCTCTTCTTTTTTGGTCGCGAAAATGCGACATGTCGCGATATCGCGACACTTCTTCCTTCATGCTCAACATATCGCCAAAAAGTGACACTTTTTCCTTCTTGCTCAACATGTCATGATATCGCGACACTCTTTCATTCATGTCACGATATCACGACACTTTTTCCCTCTTGCTTTTTCTCTTCTCTTTTGATCGTGAAAATGTGACATGTCGCGATATCGTGACACTTTTTCCTTCTTGCTCAACATGTCGTGATATCGCGACACTCTTTCTAGCATGTCACGACATCGTGACACTTTTTCTTTCTTGCTCTACATGTCACGAAATCGTGACACTCTTCCTTTCTTGCTCAACATGTCATGATATCGTGACCCTTTTTCCTTCTTGCTCAACATGTCGCGATATCATGACACTTTTTATTTCTTGCTCAACCTATCGCGAAATCGCTACACTTTTCCTTTCTTGCTGAAATTTGCTTTTCCTGAAACTCGAACAAGTCACAAAATCATGACCTCGGTCTTTGGCCTCAACCATTGCCCCTAACCCCATAACATGAAGCCACCAAGCCACCTGGATCCTTCCCCTATTGCAAAGAAAACTAAAGCCATCACAATAAGGACCGAAGCAATACTGACAAAACCACATTGAAACTGCTCTCCCTTTTTTTGATCCCCATAGCTTCACCATCATTGGCGATCATTTTGAATAATTTTATCCACTTCACTTGGGACCCCATGTTCCCAAGTGACCATCCCAATGACTTCCACCCCTAAATTGGCCAAGATATCAGCTATTTTATTTTCTTCCCTAAAAATGTGCTGGGCCTTCCGATCGTTCCTGGCATGGTAAAGGATCCTAGCCTCTTCGATGATAGTCTTAATCCGCCATGGAGGATTTTTCCCATTGCTGAGAAGGTTTATGACCTGCATCGAATCTCCTTCGATAATTAGTTTACCTTCAATTTCCTGAGCCAACTGAAGACCCCTCCATAATGCTCTTGCTTCCGCCTCATTGTTAGTCCTAGTTCCCAACTGTTCAAAAAAGGCCATCACCAACTTGCCTTGATGATCTCTCACTGCTCCTCCAACCCCTGCATTGCTAGGGTTACCTTTAGAGGCCTCATCGAAGTTGAGCTTGAACCAACCTACCGGGGGTGGTTTCCACTTGACATCTAATCTGGGATTGACCTTGATAGACACAGGTTTCTCGCCCAGAGTAATATTTAAGGATTGAGCGATCCGCCTCTCCCGGGGGAAAGGATTTTGATCCTCATAAGGTATAA
>JAQPPZ010011149.1:0-47031 GCA_028583015.1 Wollemia nobilis | reverse complement strand
CACACTTGGCCCAAATGGATTTCCTACAATTTTCATTCAAATTTTTTAGGATTTATTGAAGAGTGCTATGTTAGTTACGATTTAAGAGGCCAAGAAAAGGAAGGCTATAATAAGTGATATCAATGAAACTTTTATTACTTTGATTCCCAAGAAGGTGAGACAAAATATTTTGATAATTTTTGTCCAATAAGCCTTTGTAATATGATTTATAAGATCATTTCAAAAATTATGGCAAACAAATTTAAAGGTATTCTAGATTATGTTATCTTAGAGGACAAGGTGATTTTGTTTATGGTAAACAAATTATTGATGGTATAATCATTGCATAGGAGGTCATACATTCTCTTCATTCTATGAAAAATCCGGTATGCTTATGAAATTAGATATAAACAAAGTATATGATAGGTTTTCTAGAGTTTTCTACATGATATGAGCAAGCTTGTAAAATTGTAAGCTTATGAGTTTGGCCTTAGGGGAAAATTTTGGGTGGATATAATTTAGATATCAAGGAAAGAATTAGGGAAAAATGTTACTTCAAAAATCTATAGGTTCTCTTGATGCAATGAAATTATATAGAAAAAGAACCCTTTCCAAAGGATCATCAACATGGAACTTCATATCAAATAGTTTTCAATTGATTAAAAAACATATTAGATGGTCCGTTAATGAGGGAAATTGTGCAAATTTTTGTTATAATGCTTTTTTGAACCTTTATCCTCATATATCTAACTCAAAATGACAACCATTGGCTCAGGCATGCCTAGGTTGTAAAGGTCCAAAGGTCAAAGGCTATATTAATATGAGCAACAAACTCCAAATCATAGATTTCTATTAGTAACATGGTTGAAGAAGAGGAACTCAAACAAATTGCAAATGAACTTTAAAAGATGTTTCAAGAGTTTTATTTGTTGATTTTTATATGAAAGGATGAGTTGGTTTGAAATCTATCAAAATATGGTAGATACTCGATCAACTTGGGATATGAGGATTTAGAGAGATCAAAATTTCCTACTCCCAAATATTTTCCTTGGAAGAATGTTTGGTCACTAGAGGCTCTCCCTAAGGCATCAACATTCCTTTGGTTAGTAGTTCAAAGTAAGATTTTTATAGGAAAGAGCCTACAAAGAAGAGCTCACACCATTTGGGTTTACTTTTTTAGAAATATGAAAATACATTGGCTAGCTACATCAACATTGAAAGAGTTGATGAAGTGTTGGATTAATTATTTCAAAGCTAAAGCATTATGTATTTTATGGAGGATTGGTTCTGTCATTATTTGTTGGAATCTATGGCTTGAAATTAATAATAGAATTTAAAAAAAATAAATCTCAAATATATGCCCAAGTTTGGAACAATATCATTGCCTCTCTTGCAGAATGTTTATAGATAAGGTGCTAATAATGAGAAGTCTCAAGTGTAGAAAAATTGATGGTAACAACTTGGTTACATAATTTGAACATACATAGAAGAATCATATGTGATAATGGCTTTAAAACAAAGGATTACTTCAATCTATGGTAAAGTAGAAATGTATAGAAATTGACTTTATCAAAATTAATTTTGATGGTTCTTCTAAAGAAAATACGACAAAAACCAATGAAGGTGGTGTTTTTGAAATAATGAAGGTAAAATTCCATTCACTTACTAAGAATCATATGGAACTCCAACTAACAACTATACATAGGCTAGTGTACCTCTCACAAGGATTAAAATTACAATAGAAAAAAGATGGTGATATATTTCAATTGAGAGGAATTAAAAAATTATCATTAATGCTGTCAATAAAAATAGATGTAGGGATTGGTTTAAAATAATATTATTATTAATGTTAATCATCTATTATTGAAGGCAATCTCTTAGAAAAGTGAACATATTTTGTAGAGAAGAAAATTGATTTGTAGATAATTTAACCAATTAAAATGTTGATCTTCATCTGAGTGCAATTCAAAACTTAGAAGGCAACTAGCCAAGTTATATTTTATCTATTAATCAAAATGATGTCAAATATTCGACACATAGTGCTTTGAAGTAGTTGAAAATTATATTTAATAAAAAAAGAAATGAAAAATATCTATGATAAAAATAAATTTTGGATATAGTTTAACCAACCTAACAAAAATTATAATATTTTGGTATTTTAGAGGGAGTAACCCCTAATAAAACCCACATATAACTTATTAAAAATATATATATTTGAGAATGAATTAAATAACATGATCGTAACAAATATATTTTGGATTTGGTTATTGTGAGAAACCCCCTATGATCGACGTGCATGGTTGAGCAGTCTCCTCCCAACCATGACCCCTCCTAAAGTTGAGAGCTATACTTATCAATAGGGAATTTAACACAAAGCCACCACACACCCACCCCCTCACACACTCGTCCATGTTATGGTTTGAACCTTGAATCTCCCGGAGAAGAGCCAAATCCTGAACCGTTGCGCTGCACCCCCAGGTGCCATAACAAATTATTATTATATTTAAATAATAATTGTTAAGATTATTATTATTATTTAAATCTTAACAAATATATAAATAATTATTAAGACACCAATATTATTACATGGCCTGCACCAATTCTATATAATCAATTAAACATATATAAATGAGACATCCAATCAATTAAAAATAAACTAACTTAAAAATAATGTATGCATAAAAAAGAAGAAACACTTTTAACATTCTTAATTGTAAAAGTAAAGAATTTTAACCGAAGTAAATATATAATACATCATGAAATAAATTATTATAAAATTCTGCGAGAGATATAGTAATGGTATATTTTTGGGTTTTCATCTAGAGACACAAGTTTAAACACCAATACAAGGGGATGGAGACCCTTTCAATACTCGTGCTTTAATATAGAATTTTAACCTATTGCAATACCGTAGTGGAATATCTTTGGTTTCTCATCCAAGAGACTTAGGTTCAATCATCCAAGAGACTCAAGTTCAACTTACTACACAAGGGATTGGGACCCTTTCAAAAACCTATGATTTACCCTAAAATTTGTACCATGAGGGAATACCATAGTGGTATGTTTATGAGTTTTCATCCAAGAGACCCAAGTTCAAACCTAGGTATAAAGGACCCTTTCAAAAACACTTGTGCTTTATCCTAAAATTTTAGTCCCATGAAGGATACTGTAGTGGTATATCTTTGGGTTTTCATCCAAGAGACACAACTTCAATGTCTTTGGGTTTTCATCCAAGAGACCCAAGTTCAAACCCCGATACAAGGTTTCGGGACCCTTTTAAAACTTGTGCTTTACCCTAAAATTTTAGTCCCGTGAGGGATACCATAGTGGTATATCTTTGGGTTTTCATCCAAAAGACCCAAATCAAACCCTAGTATAACCTTTCGAGACCCTTTCAAAGCCTATGCTTTACTCTAAAGTTTTAAGTCCTTTTTGGGACACCATAGTGGTATGTTTTTGGGTTCTCATCTAGGAGGCCCAGGTATTGCACAAGAGATTGGGACCCTTTTAATTTTGGTTTTATCTAGAAATTTTATTGTGTTTTTGGATTTTCATCCAATATATCCAAGTTCAAACCCCGATACAAAGGGACTTGGACCCTTTAAAAAAACTTGTGCTCACCCTAGAATTTTTAGTCCCTCATCCATTAGATCCAACTTCAAACCTCCATACAAGGGTCAAAGACCTTTTTAAAAACTCGTGTTTTACCCTAAATATTTTTGTGCTTTACCTTAAAAATTTTAGCCCCTCTTGGGATACCGTAATGGTATGTCTTTGGGTTCTTGTCTAGTAGACCCAAGTTCAAACCCTCATACAAAGGATCGAGACCCTTTCAAAAACCCATGATTTATCCTAAAATTCCATCCATGTTAGGACACCATAATGGTATGGCTTTATGTTTTCATCCAAGAGACCCAAGTTCAAACCACACAAGGGACCAAGAACCTTTTAAACCCATGCTTTACCCTAAAACATCTTGCCTAGAAGGGATAGGTCGATTTATAGCATTCGAGTGCTTGTCAGTGGGATGCCCTGGTTTGGTTCCTTGGATGGTTGAGATCTCATTGACTACAAGGGACCAAGAACCTTTCAAACCCATGCTTTACCCTACAAGGGATAGGTCAGTTGGTAGCAATTGAGTAATTGTCAATGGGTTGCCCTGGTTTGATTCTTTGGATGGTCAAGGTCTCATTGACTTCAACTTCGATTCAATTACTTGAACAATTAAAATATCATTAATTTCATCTTTATCCAATGAACTAAAATTTATAAAAGATGTTGTAGGCGTTGGGATATAGATGCTTGCCTGTTGCTGGAATACAAGCACCAGCCTGTCACTGGAATATAGGGCCTCCCTATCACTGGGATACAATGTTTTTCCCCCCTCCTCCTTTTTTTCTTTTTTTTTCCTTTTTTTTTTTTTCTTCCCATGCCAACCCCTATACAATATAATAATATATCCCCAAATATCTATTCCTAGGTACCCTACCATGCCACCCTCCTTACAAATGTTTCTCCTCGAAACATATGAAGAAACTATTGATTTGCTAGCATGTTCAAGGTACCAATCTCGCCCATCCATCCAAGTGAACCTGTGGTCCTTGTTCTTGAGTATCATTTCCACTTTGTCTTATGTCCACTTGTTCCTTGATCCTTGACCGTCACTATGCTTTCTTTCCAAACCGCCATAGTTGGTGCCTATTACATGTAAACCATAATATGTTGCCTTGAACCATGCCTCCAAAATTGTTTCCCGGTGTGGATGGCGTATGGTGCAACCTTTACTTGATGTTCTACCTTCGTTGACTTTTCAACCTTTGGCTTCATTGTTTTAGATTCTTCTACACCTTGTTCTTTCATGTTATCTTTGTTTGGTGTGTCCTTTGCTCTTCTATCAATATCCTTCTTTTTTCTCCTTCTTCTTCCTTTTTCTTCTTGGATTCTTTTCTCTTCAATTTTTCTTCTCCTGTTTTCCTTGGATCCTCTCCTTTGAGAAATATCTTAAGTTATCTTCTTTTCCGTACCATAACTTCATAACTTCTTTCCATTAATGTTACCAGATCTAACCAAGGATAACCAAGAACAATATCCTTATCATCCATCTCAATAGCATAGAAATGAGTAAAACATATTTATCCATGGTGATCTTTAAATCTTCAAAAACATCCCCCTCTATGTTGTCCTTTGTTCTTCCACTTCTTAGCCAACAATATTAATAAAATTATATCTACTACCTCAATGGAAATAATAACTCCTTTTGAATGCTTCCATGAACTCATAATAGACTTTTAATTCAAACAAATTTCTTTGTCCAATTTTTAATTTATTTGCTACCAAAAGTATGCTTTCCTTTCCTCTTTTTATCTTCTACCCGTCTTTGGAGCCCTTTTATTCCTTTTTTTGAAACATAATTATTTCTTCTTCTTCCCTTGATGTCCTTCAAACTAGCTATCTTTTTATATGGGTCCCATCTACTCAAGAATTCATGCTCCATTGTTTTCCAAGTTAGTTCATCTCGATGGGCGCGAGGAATTCTAAAATACCAAATCTTAGCTTCTCCACTAAGATATAAAGAAAGCCAATTTTTCCAAATAGGATTATGATAAAACTCGGATTTAAAATTTTTCCACCAATCCCTAACATCACTATCATCTTCTCCAAAAAAATCTTGGACTGCCATTGTTCATGCCCTAATGCAACTAGGGTTTTATGGAAATAAATATCTTCCCACTGAGTTGAAGCTAAAAATCCACATAGACAACTAGATCTGCAATTTTTCTCTCCAACAAAATAAAGGTAGTTTGCTTAACAATTTGTCTGAAATTCGCTTGAATTCCTCCCTTGTTCTCTTTCATCTCCATCAATCTTTTCCTTCTATGACCCTCATTTTCTCTTCTCCCTTTGTCCTCGCCTTCGTTTTTTTTGTGAGTTTTTTTTCCTATCCTTGTTTCGGATGACTAACTTCAAATCTATCTCCCTCATCTCTCATTCCATCATATGACCACTCATTTTAAATCCTTCATCCTTCCGTCTTCGATATGTTTCTAGTGATTTTTTCCAAAAAATGCCCTAATTCTGTTTCACAATCCCCACTTGCATCTTTGTACCACTTGTTGCATAACTTAATTATTAAACATGAACCATTCACCAATATCAAATATCAAATCATTCATCCACATTATCCTACAATCCACAAATAAGGATGAATACCCTTAGGATAGGGCAACACCAATAATAATCCTTAAGGAAGGAATAACTCCACAAGATCTCCCAAGATGAGAGCCACTTCTGGCACGACGATTACATAAGATTCTTCTTCAATGATATGAATTCCCTTACAATGATAAATATCTCTTCTTTATATATCCATATTCTTATTCTCTTTGGAGACCTCTACTAATATTATATTATATTATAAAATATAATATAATATTATAATACAATCAACCTTGGGTTATTTGCCCATCCAACCCTTATACAATATAATAATATATCCCCAAATATCTATTCCTAGGTACCCTACCATACAAGCATCTGCCTGGTGCTGGGATATAGGCACCTGCCTCTACCATTCACCATGGTTCTCTTCAAGATGTCTTCGTGCATTTTCAGGTTTGAATGGAACTTGACTCAAAAATTTCAAATTAGTAGCAAAAACTTGCATCTATGCACATTTTCCACTAAAAACACTAGTCAAGCATAATACTTCATTTTCTATTAAATATATGCAAAATTTATATAAAAATACATCTCTAATGCTAATTAAACCAGTAATGCTACCCTTGCAAATGTAAATAAAATAAGTATTTTTGGTGCTCATCACCTAGAACTATGTCACACCCTCCTAATGGAAACACAAACATATCGGTTTTTATATTAGTCTCCTATAATAAGCTTGAGCTTGTGATATTTGTGTTTGCAAGAAAGAGTACCTCCATTGGATATCATGAATTATAAGTTGTTTCATGGGTATAAGTAGCAGTATTCTTGTTTTGCCACCTTGGGATCAATGAAGTTATGAGTGCTACGCGAGTCAATAAGAATAGTTATAGGAAATTCTTGAAGTACCCATGCATCCTTATAGTATGTGATGTAGTCATACCTTCCAAGGCTTGCAAAGATATCTCAAGTGTGAGCTCTTCTAAATTATCAATATCCTCATGTTGTTCATTATCTAAGTTGTCAATGGATGCCTCGAGCCCATGGAGGGTAGTGGTTGACTCAACATCTAGTAAGTATAACTTTTTTCAAATGCATTTATAACCTAGACTATATTTATCATTATAATTATAGCATAGGCCCTCACTTCAACAAAATTTTATCTTTGCCTCAGTCATTTAATGGGGATTGTTGTGTTTCCTACACTAGGAGATATTGATGGCGTTGAAATTTTTTGAAACTATGACAACTTATTTGTGTGATTTTATGCCACCATTTTATCTTTATCCAACCTCGCTAGCTTAGTGACTTCCATCAGGTTATTTAGTTTGAACATTCTTATATTTGTTTGGATGTCTTCATTCAACCCACTGACAAAGCAACTTGTAAAAAATACCTCAATTAGCCCTTCTATCTTGTTGGCCAAATTTTTAAATTCTTTTTGGTAATCTCAAACTATATGAATTTTTTGAGCTTCACAAAAGCTCTTGTGAAATCCTCATAAGCATTGGGCCCAAATCAAACAAGTAAGTTTTCACAAAATTCATCCCACGAAGATGTTGTTCCCTTATATTTATGTAATTCGTGATACCTTTATAGGATTCCTTTTCTAGGTTGAAAAATACTATAGAAAATTTTAGATTTTTTTTTAGTTTGATGTAGATTAAAATATTGATTTGCACAATATATCCAATCAGTAGTATTTTCACCCATCAAACTTGGAGAATCCAATTTTATGATATGAGGTGTAGTGGATAAGGTATGTTGTCCACCCACAATATTTTATGGATTTAGTGACTATGAGATTTTGTTCCTCATGTTGTAATGTGACTTGCACATGTTTGAAATTTTTGTAGAGACCAGTGTTGAATGTTTAGATGCTTTGTATACTCTATCCCAGTCAAAAGTTAGAAATCTATCCTTGAATTTTTGTAGTTCCTTTACCTCTTCACTCACTTTTTTAAAGAATCATCTTGTGATTGCCATCCTACAACCATTTTTTATTATTTTTTTACATGTTCCTTTAACCCTCGGTTATGACACCTTTCAATGATGATTTCCATCTCTTGGTACTCTTTCCATTTCTCTCTTTTTCTCCTATGCTTTGGTATTATTTTTTTGGGGCGCTTAGTACTCTCTTTTTTTAATAATTTTTTGACACTTTGATACTTGCTTTTTTCCTCAAATGCTTTGGTGTTTTTTTAAACAACACTTAGTACTCCTTTTTTTTTTTTTCAATGCTTTGGCACTTTTTTTATCACTTTGGTATTGTTTTTCTTATCTTTATTTTTATTTTATAGATTGGTTGATATTCTATCTGGAATGTTTCCAACTATAATTGAATGTCCTATTGAAAATCCTTGCAATCCCTTCCTATAAAAACTCCAATAATCCTTATCCATAAAAACCCCTATAATCCCTTTGCCTGTAAAAACCTCTATAATCCTTGTATGTAATGTCTATGTATATAAAAAACCCTATAATTTCTTTGTTGCTAAAGCATAAAAACTTGGATTATTACCTAGAAATGTAATCTTTGTATGTCTAAGAGTCTTCATTGATTTTTTCTTACCTTTTTTTTGCACTACAAACTAAAAATTATTTGAAAATGAACTCTGCTTAGGTGAGGATTTTGGTGTCTTTTGAATCACTCTCTCAGTATGCCCATAAGTCCTTGGAGGATTTTTTTGGGTGTGTTAGGCTAGGGCTTGTTTGATTTGTGGGCTTGTAGATATACTTATCTTATTCATAGACATTGATCGATCTACTATATCAAGGAAATAACTATGAAGGATTCCACCGTTTCTATAGTCATATTGCTTCTCTTCGAGGTCAGATCTGAGTACCTTCTCAGGGATAATTCCTTATTAATACACCACAAAACTCAAGTGGCCAATATATTCCTATGGATGAAAGCTTATCTTATTCCCAAGGGGTCTCCCTATATACTTGAGGTTACATGGGAGCTCGTAGTTGTATACAAGTGTTATCTAATGCCTGAGTAAGCACCCCTCACTTCACTAAATACTTTATGAAAACCTATATTAGCTAATAACAATAGCTCCTCTGTGATATTTTAAAATCCTCAACACAAGGGTTCTAACCTAATGAATCTAGGTAATGGAAAAAATTGAAGTAATTCTACCAACTGTAAAATAAATTACAAAAATAAGATGATGTAAAAGAAAATACAAAAAAGATAAATTATCAAGATGGATGCATTGTAGCCATAGAAAAAATCAAAACATAAGCCTCATTGCCACAATGGAAATATCTCTAGATCAAGCTCTGATAGCATATGTAACGATTATGTTTGCACAAATTAACTATAACCAAAAAGAAATTTGCATAGAATACACAATAGCAATTATTTTATCAATTGCTCTACAAGTATCACATATCACTTCAAGGGGGCAACCTCCTTTATGAGCAACACTCCTTTGCAATATATAAAAATAATTTTATATAAAATAACTTACAATACTAAAATATATTAAAGCCAAAATAGTTGTTTGAATTATCTAACCCTAACGTTAATGGTTGAGAGAAACCCTTACATTCAAAAGGGAGTTTCCACTCATTACTAACTAAACCATTATAATAAAATAAAAAAGGTTAAGACATGAGGTACTAATATTCCATTATGTTGACAAGGTTGAAGCTATTTTGGGATTATAAAAGCACCTCTATACAAAGGTAAACTTACCACTCTAAAGCATTAGCATCAACTAGATGGATGTATAACACTTCCTCCAAAAGGCTAGTCCCTTACGATATGAATACATTTTCCAACTCCTTCACTATAAACTTCAGCCATAACCACTTTTTGCTTGAAAGGAAAATCACAATATTAATTTTTTAATTAATTATATAGGATTGAAATATATTGCATTTATTTCAAAGAACAACATTATCTTTGTATTAAACACATACATAGGAAATGTTAATAATTTCATATAATCTAGAACTGGGAGAGCTAGGGCAAAGTTTTTTGAAACATAACTTATCTTTTAAGAGCCATATCTTTGCATAGAGTTATCTAGTTCAAATGATTCTTGTCATTTTGTGTGGAATTTTAAGAGCTTTAAAATAAGTGGTCATACTTAAGAATCCAAGTAGTATTGAGGGAGATATGACCATGTGAATACAACCATCCAGAACAAGGGTGGAACAAGGACAACACTAGGGAATTTTTTTATAGAAAAATGTCTCATCTTTCAGGAGCCATATCTTTACAAAGGGTTGTTCGATTTAGATGATTCTTAGACCAATTTTTGTGAAAGTGGAAGAGCTTTAAAATGGGTGGTCATATGAAGGAATCCAAGTAGTATTGAGGGATATATGACCCTATGAAGTCAACCATCCTGAACAAGGGCGGTGATAAATTTTCAAGTCATAGGAAATTAAATTATGGATATCTGTTAGTCAGGGTTTAGATGGTGCGAGGAGCAATGGAGGACTAGGACATCAATGAGACAAGACATTATATCTAGTCATAGAATTTTTTAGCTAAGTTTCATTTATCCCTTCATTATATTAGAAGTTTTGCATGCATATTATTGTAGATTTATTTTCAAATAATATAATCACTATAGGATATATTGGTAAATTTTAGTAGATATCAAGTTATAGTTTCCTTCCCATGGAATGATTTATAGCTAAATCCTTAGAATCATCCTTAATAGTAGAGGTTAGGGAGGACCTCATAGAGAAATTATCCTTGTTGCTCAAAGATAAGATAATCATTGGTAAATTTAATGGGTCTTGGTCAAGGGCTTTAGCTCTAAGAAAATGGATTGATAGGAGATGGAAGTCTCTAGGAGTGAGTCTATCCTTTCTTCCCAAAGGTTTCTTCCTATCCATTTTCTATTCTATGGAGGAAAGAGATAGAATCCTGAAAGGGGGTCCTTAAGTTATGGGAAGAGTAGGACTCTTCCTTACCCATTGGTATGAAGGCTTTGCATCTAAAAATATAAATCTATTCCTAGTACTAGTATGGGTCAGGATGTATGGGTTACCCATTGAATTATGGGAAATGGATACCTTAAAGGCAATAGGTAACACTCTAGGAGAAATACTTGAGATTTTAAAAACTACAAAAGACAGAGTCTTGGCTATTTATGCCCAAATATTGATCATTATTTATATCATTAAACCTTTACCAAAATCAATCATTCTTAAGTATGGGGGTAATTTATGGATCCAAACCATGGATTATGAAAATATATATTTCATTTGTAGAAGATATCATGGCATGGGGTATATTTAGAGATCATGCCCTAAGAAGAGTCCAACAAAAACATATGTAGAAAACCACAAGAGAAACTTACAAATGGATATGGATGAGGATGGTTTTCAACTTTCAAAAAATAGGTCTAGATAGATGAAAGTAAATAAATAATGGATACTAGTAAGGATATTGGAAGAAATACCAATTCTTTTAATCCTTTAGCCTATGAAGAAATAACAAGTTATATCTTAGAGGACATAGTACAATGGGATTAGAATATTAACTAGGAACTATCTACTCAATATGATCTTGATTTAAGGATGACCATTCTTGTTAAACCTAAGATATGTGCCTCATCAAATTTTGAAGACTCTCTTGAAGTACCATGCACCATTCAAGAGAAGGAAATTGGTAGATAAAATGTAATGTTAGATGTTAATACATCTACGATTAATAAGGAAATACTAGAAAATGAGTAGGATAAATCATAAGTTTCTTTAACACCTAGGAGAGGATAAATATAATGAAAAATAAATTTGTGAAAGAATATTGAGGAATAGAATAATAAGACCTACTCTCAATACTAAGAAGGCCAAAAGAGGAAAACCTTCAAATTTACAAGCAAGAGTTAGGGAAGCAAAAGCAAACATAAAAAAAGTAACACAATCTAAGTTGGTTGAAATTCTCTTTACCAAATAGTAAAATGATATTAGTAATTTGCAAGAGGGGCCACAACCCCTAATGAGACATTATTACTGTCTCATGGAATATAAGAGGTGCTAATGCCCCCTCAAAGTAGAGGTGTATGAGGGACCTTTGTTTAAGTATTAAACCTCATATTCTTTGTATCCAATAAACTAAAATGACAAAGGAAGAAGTTCCAAAACTATGAAAGTAGTATGGACAATATGTGAATGGGATGTTGTGGATTTAGAAGTGATAGGGGGAATTCTAACATGTTGAAATCCAATTAGAACCTCTTGTAAAACCATTTATAAAACTAGGCATCAGATAGCATCACTAGTCACATACGACTTTATAGATATTCATTTCATCCTCATAAATGTCTATGGACCTACAACTCAGCCAAGTAGGTCAGAAGTATGGAGTGGGATTGAAGAATTTATGAGAATTAAAGACTAAGAAACCTGATTCATGATCATAGAAGATTTTAATACCATAACCAAGCTAGATGAAAAATTTGGGGTAATTAGAGAAATAAATTAAAGTATGAGAGATTTCTTAGCTTTTACTCAAAACAATAATCTATGGGAGGTTGAGTTTGAAGAGGATAACTATACATGGACCAACAATAGGACATGCCAGAATCTGATAGCAAAAAAATTAGATAGATGCATAGTCTCAAATCATTGGCTAGATGAAGGAACTTGTGCTAAAATTAATAACTTGACAAGGGTTGGTTCAAATCATTGGCTAATAAGAGTTAAAATGGTACTAAGTGAATTCAATAAATATCATATTTTAAATATGATCAGATGTGGGAAGAGCATCCTCAATTTGTTGATATAATGGTGCAGACATAGAATTTTTTAGAAAACGATGGGTTTTTTACACTTCTAAAACAAATTAAATCAATGGCATCTAGATTAAAAGAATGGAACAAGAACACTCTCGAAAATATTCTTGAGAATAAATAAGAACTGAAAGATAAAATTTCAAAATTAGGTGAGCATAATAATTCAAGCTTATAGGAAAAGAAGTTGCTTAGTGAATATCATAATATTTTGAATAAGGAAGAGAAATTTTGGAGATTAAAATTGAGATAGACTTGGTTAAAAGGAGAAGATAAAAATACAAATTTTTTTCTTAGGATGGCAATAGTACAAAGATCAACATCTATAATTAGTATAATTAAATTAGTAGAAGGGGTTTGTAGTGAATATGAGCGAAATCAAAAAGGAGGCAAGGTATTTTTACTAGAATATTCTAGGGTCGAAGGAGATTGAAGTTCTTAGTGATAAACTACTGGAAGAAGTACCTTTAGTTATAACATGTGAAGATAATAGCAAACTGATGGAGCCTATTAATTTAGAAAAAGTTCATTAAGCTCTTTTCTCTTTTGATAAGGATAAATCCCTAGGTTTGAATGGGCTCTCAACAACATTATCTCAATATAACTAGGAAATAGTGAAGGATTCTTTAATGGTGACAACAAAACAATCTAGGATAAAATAGTAAATACCTTATAACTTAAATGCAATATATCTTACCTTAATTCCAAAAAAGAAGGATGTAGAATTGTTTGATTCATTTAGGCCCATAAGCCTATGTAATATGGCATATAAGATAATCTCCAAAGTGATGGCAAATTGGTTAAGACCACCCTTAAACAAAATTATTTCAAAAGAGCAAGGAGGATTTGTGAAAGGGAGATAATTTCTATATGGGATTATAGTAGCTCATGAAGTGATGCATCAACAACTTCTAGAAAAAAGAGAGCAATGATCTTAAAACTTGATATAAATAAAGTATTTTTAAATTTTTTTTTTTTTTTTTTTTATTTTTTTTTTTATTTTTTTTGCCTCTTTAGCTACCTACCAGTTGACATTTCCTTTCATTTTTCTTTTTTTCTGCCCCCGTTCTTGGTTTTTGCTGTTTTTTTTCTCCCTTTCATCTCCTGGCCCGGTTTTCTTCTTTATCTTGTTCCTTCGTGGGCTCCTTGGAGAGTATTGCCCTTGCTTATCTCAATTCTCTTTCCTGTTGGTGAGCCGGATGAGTCACCACTTCTCCATCAATTTGATCTCCGCAAGGCCATCTTTGAGTTGAAATTATCTCCATGCTATTAATTCTGCAATAAATCTCCATTGAATGCTTTTACCGACCTCCTCTCTTCTAGCATGGCGGTCCTTGATCAAATCTGCACTTTAACTTTGACTTTATGTCCTTTCCCGGTTGTCCCGCAAGTGCCAGATGGAATCCTGCATGAAAGACAAAAAGATGAGTTTAGAACTTTAATAAACATTAAATCAGAAGCTTTAAAGGTTAAAACAAATTAAATCAGGTTAAAAACCCTAAAGCAAGCTTGCATGTCGGCTTATGTTTGTCTGCCTCACGCTTTGACACGTGTCGCTACCCCAGGATGCCTTCTGTTTCCCGCTGGAATGCACTTCTAGCCTTTTGAGGACTTTCTCTCTCCTATCGCGATTCTGCGACATGTCGCGATTTCGCGACATGTCGCGAAATCGCGACGTCCCTGGCTCATCGGCAACTTCTTCCCCCGTCGACCGCGAAATCGCGACCCTTCTCCGTCAACCGCAACTTTCTGCTCCAACAGTCGCGATACTGCGACATGTCACGATTTCGTGACATGTCGCAAAATCGCGCCTGCCTTTGCACTTGGCTTCTTTCTTCGTCTCCTTTCCTTCTCTCTCCAGAAAGTGTCGCGATTTCGCGACATGTCGCGAAATCGCGACCATTTTCATACTTAGCCAATTTTTTTATTCTGCAGCCCACTTTCTCTCTCCTGCCGCGAAAATGCGACATGTCGCGATTTCGCGACATGTCGCAAAATCGTGCCCTTCCGTACGTTTTCTTTCTCTCTCCTCCGACCGGCAGCGATTTTGCGACACTTTCCAAAAATGGAAATGTCGCGATATCGCGACACTTCCAAAAATGGAAAGTGTCGCGATTTCGCTACACAAAAATGACTTAGCTGCTTTTTGATTTACCTGTCGCGATTTCGCGACATTTTCGAAAAATGGAAGTGTCGCGATATCGCGACACTACCAAAAATGGAAAGTTTGATTTTTCATGAATTTATGCAATTATTTTTTGGATTTTTCTTGGTACCTGTGCAAGATTTTATTTGTGCATGAATGATTCTAGCATGTAAAAGTGAATTCTTGGATAACACAGCTGGAATGCAAGAAAAAGCACAACTTTAAAAAGGAGGCAAGCAAATTTGGATTTAAAACCTGAAAATTATCAAGAGGGTCCCTGCTGCAAAAATGGAAGTTTAGGGCTTTCTAAGGATGGAATCTTATTTTTCAGTGGGGGTGTGTTTCTTCTCAACAAGCATATGATAGGGTTAAATAATATTTTCTTTTTTTAGTATTAGAAAAGTTTGAATTTAGGAAGAAATAGTTCAAATGGATTAAATCTTGTGTCTCTATAGTATCATATTTAGTGCTGGTCAATGGGCTAGTAACATAATCATTTAAATCCCAGAGGGGTCTTAAACAATGAGATCCTCTATCACCATATTTGTTCATTATTAAGGTAGAGGTATTGGGATGGAACTTGAAGAAGACATATAAATATGGGTTAATAAGTGGACTTAAGGATAGTAATAACATCGATAACATCACCGATCAATAGTTTGTAGATAATACAACCCTTTTTGGGAGGGCAGAGAAAAATGAGACTAGAGCTTTAAATAACTTATTAAAGGAATATAAAAGAGTGTCAGGGCAAAAAGTTAATAGGACAAAATCCAAAATTTACTTCCTAAATTCTCTAGCTTGAATCAAAGTAAGGATATGCAGGTTACTTCAAATGGAGGAGGCACATTTGCTAGCAACATATTGAGGGATACCCTTATTTGAGGGGAGAATGAAGAGAGGATTGAGGAATCTAGTTATAAGTAAAGTTCAAAATAAACTATCGACATGGAAATATAGATGGTTATCATTAGCAAGAAGAGTGCAACTAATTAAATCAATCTTATAGGCAATTCCAACATATTATATGTCCTTGTATATTATGCCAAATTTGGTAGGAAAAAGTATAATCTATATTAGGTGGTCAATATTACATGATAAAATAAAATTTCGTGTGGTGAAATGGAGTAAGGTGTGATATGTTAAAACTAGGGGAGGTCTTGATGTAAGAGTTCTTACGAATGCAAACTTAGCTCTAAGGGAAAAAGTAATTTGGAGATTGTACAAAGAGAGTAAAAACAATGGGCAAGAATTCTCGTAAGTACATTGAACCTAATGAGCCAAGCTTAATATTTACTACATTCTCACTACTAGATGGTTTTGCATAATGGAATGGTTTCTAGAGATTAAAGATCTAAGATGGGTGGTGGGAACTGGAGAAAAATACTATTTGGATGGATACTTGGTGTGATAAAAAACCACTCAATATAGATCCAATTGTGAAACCATGGATGAGATTACTTCAAGATAAATATGGTGATTGGGTTTCAAACATTATGTGCAAGGATCGGGAAGGAAGATACAAATGGAAAGAAGATATTTTTACAAATATACTGGACATTGTTGCTAGGAGGAAGTTGACCAGAAAGATAACAACATTGATTACTCAAATGGGAGCTAGAAATGAGCTGATTTGGGAGTTGAATAGCTTAGGAGAATACACAACAAGAAGTCGATATAATGTAAAGCACCAACAAAATAGGAATACCACAAGAATATGGAGAGACATCTGGGATAGTCCAAGCATTCCAAAAGTCAAAATGTTTGCATGGCTAGTATGTCATAGGAAAAATTTATCCTAGGATAACCTAATGAAAAGGGGTTTCATGGCCCTTCACATTGCATTCTATGTAAAAAGGAGGAGAAGAGTACAAACCATCTCTTAGAAATATTGTTTAATAGTATGGGAACTATGATAATGGATTATTAATATGTTTGGTAAATGCATGGTGATGAATAGTAAAATTGAAGAATGGTTAAAGCAATGGCAGAGCACTTTTAAAAGTGAGGCATTATAGACAATCTGGGATATATCAAAAGATACAATACTTTAGGCTATATGGCTAGAAAGAAACATAAACATATTTAAAGGAAGTAAAAGTAGTTTAGAGGTAATGAAAAGGAAGATTTGTTTAGCCACAAAGGAGTCTAAACCAACCCTATCAACTCACCCAAATCCTAATCTTGAAACATACAACCTTGATAGATGAATTCAAGTCATCAAATGAAATTATGATGTTGGGTATAGAAGAATCAAAAGGAAGGTAAATAATATAAAGTGGAAGCCATCAAAAATGGATTTTGATGGGCATCTAAAGAAAATCAAGGACCAACAAGAGGAGGAATAATTAGAAATAATAGGGTTGATATTTTGTCACATTATGCTTTCAATAGTGGATTTAAGACAAATAATGAATTTGGAGCTTAGGTGGTTTTGGAAGGGTTAAAAATATACAGGAAAATGAAATGGAATAGAGTATAGGTGGAAGGTGATTCACTAATAGTAATAAATGTAATTTTGAGGAAAGCAAATGCTCCCTGGAACATACAAGAGATCATTGTGGAAATACAAGACCTTGCTATAAAGTTTACAAAAATTAATTTTACACATATGTTAAGGAAAGAGAACAAATGTGTAGATAGGCTAACCAATAGAGGGGTTTTAATAGAGGATCGTGAAGTTAAATTCTCTTTTCCATGGTTAGAGGAAGTAGTAAGTTTAGTTAAAGCTAACAATAAAATATTGACTAATTGAATCAAATAACGATTAAGATTTACTTTAATGTTTTCCATTGGCAATATTTGTTGTATTTTATAACATTAATGTTTTTTATATAAACTATTTATTACAATTCTTGTGGTTGCACTTATGCTTGAAGAAGGAAACTAATATTCTAGATTTGATAACGTGGACTATAATAGTGCAAAGTTTTGGAAATATAACTTTGTTAAGATGCAATATGCAAACAATAAAGGTGGAGTTTTGGTATTGTGAAGGTTGTTGTAGGAAAATATCAAGAAGATGGATGCTGAAATTTAGAATAGTTGTGAACATTTGGAACAATTCTCATTAATATGATGAAATATAAATAATACATACCAAGCCAATAATAGTCCGGGGGTTACGGAACCACCCGAGACCAAAATAGGCGTTGTTACAACAAATAACAATGAGCCTAAAATATGTCCAACAATATAAGATTGTTAGGATCATAATAAATCAAATAAGAATATTGAAATATACTAACATCCCCCCTTATTACAATATTTGAGTAAACATATAACTACTAGCTATACTAGCATCCCACCTGCTTACATCATTTTGCAATACATAGAGAGTTGCGAAACAATTCAAATTTGACACGTGCAAGTGCCTTAGTGAATATGTCTGCAACTTGAGCATTGGTGGAGATGAACTGAAGCTGAATTCGGTGCCTTGGTACTTCATCTCGAATGAAGTGGCATTGTGTATCAATGTGCTTGGTTTTCTCATGATGCATTGGATTCTTAACAAGGTTCAAAACACCCTGGTTGTCGCAGAACAAGTGAATTGGAGATTTTGATGGAAGACCCATACTTGTCAAAATGCGATGCAACCATATCACTTCGCACACGACTTCACGTGCGACGTGATATTCTGCCTCTGTTGATGAGATAGCAACCACCTGTTGCTTCTTGTTGTGCCAAGAGACAGGACCGGATCCAAGATGAAACAAATATCCTGAAGTTGATTTACGATCATCGTATGACCCGGCATAGTCTGAGTCCGTGTATCCTTGTAAGAAGAATTTGTTGTTCCTCTTGTATTCTAGGCCATATTCCATTGTGCCACGGACATAGTGAAGAACTCGTTTTGTTGCTTTCCAGTGAGTAGTCTTAGGTTCCTGCATGAACCTCGAAAGATAGTTGACAACAAATATGATATCTAGCCTAGTATTGGTCAGATATATGAGACTCCCAATCAGCTGACGATAGAGAGTAGCATCTACCTGAGGTGATTTGTCATATCATGATAATTGTAGTCCTGATTCCATTGGTGTTGCCATCGACTTGCAATCAGTCATGCGATATTTTTCTAGTAGTGTCTTGGCATATTTTTTCTGAGACACTTTGATGTAGTGCTCCTTCTGGTTCACTTCCAGGCCAAGATAGTAATGGAGAAGTCCGAGATCTATCATCTCAAAATATTTGCTCAAATCTTGTTTGACAGCAGAGATCATAGTTTTTGAACTCCCTGTAATGAGCAAATCATCAACATAGAGTACAAGCAACACTATTTCAGAGCCTTGTTTCTTGAAATAGAGGTTTGCATCCGACGAACATCTCTTGAATCCATGCTTGTAGTAGGTGATTATCCATTTTTATATACCAAGCCCGAGGGGCTTGTTTCAAACCATATAAGGATTTGACCAATTTGCAAACTTTCTGCTCTTGGCCTTCCACTTCAAATCCTTCAGGTTGAGTCATGTAGACTTCCTCTTGGAGATCACCATTTAGAAAAGCACTCTTGACATCCATTTGGTGAACTTTCCACCCATACTGTGCTGCCATAGCACAAAGAACTCGAATGGTTGTCATCCGAGCAATAGGTGCAAAAGTTTCCTCGTAGTCAATGCCTTCTCTTTGAGCATAGCCCTTTGCAACAAGTCGGGCCTTATGCTTATCTATTGTCCCATCTGCCTTGTACTTGACTTTGTACACCCATTTGCAGCCTATGGGCTTCTTTTCGTATGGCAGATTGACAAGCTTCCAAGTTTTGTTTTTCATCAGAGACTTATACTCTGCATCCATAGCAGCCTTCCACTGTGGCTCACTAAGGGCATCTTGCACTGAAGTAGGTTCATGTTCATCTATTGAAGACATAAACACCCTATCATCATCAATATCCATATCTTCTGTATCTCTCTCTGGATCTACAGAAAGTTCCTCAAAATATTGACAAAGATCATCAACCTCAGTAGTCTCTGCTACTGCTCTCTCCTGTCGAGCCATGCTGTGAGTACGAGGCCTATCCAAAGTCAAATCTGGTGGAGTGGATAGCTTGGAGTCTCTGATTGTACTTGTATACCACTTTGGATTCTTCTTCTATGGAGTTGAAGAAGATGAAGAAGGACCTCCAATTTTTGACGATGAAGGAGTCTTCTCAACTTTAGATTCCACAAGATCTAGGTATACATCTGATGTGTTTTCTGATGTGAAAGCCTCATCAAAAACAACATCTCTACTGATGTGAATCTTCTTGGTCAAGGGGTCAATCAATCGATAACCCTTAGAGTGCTCATCATACCCAAGAAGAATACACTTCAATGTTTTCTCATCTAGCTTCTTCCTTTTCTCTTTCGGTATGTGCATGAATGCTTTACAACCAAAAATGCGTAGATGAGAAATGGAGGGTTTCCTACCACTCCATGCTTCCTGTGGAGTCATTCCTTGTAGGGCCTTTGTGGGTGCCCTATTCAATAGATATACTGTTGTGGTGACAGCTTCTGCCCAATATTGTTGCCCAATTCTAGCTCTTGTGAGCATGCAATGAACCATTTCCATGATGGAACGGTTCCTCCTTTCAACAACTCCATTTTGCTGAGGAGTATAAGCAGTAGTTAACTGTCGTGTGATCCCTTTTTTAGTCAAGAATGCAAAAAATTCCTTAGAGGTGAACTCCCCCCTCGATCTGAGCGGAGGGTCTTTATAGAAGTCCCTGACTCCTCAACAAATTTCTTGAATTGCTGAAAAAAGCCAAATGCTTCATATTTCAGTTGGAGAAAGAATACCCACATCTTTCATGAGTAATCATCTATGAATAACTAAAAATACCTCTTTCCCCCACAACTGATGGGTGTAAAAGGACCGCACAGATCGGTGTGAATCAACTCTAGAGGTTTCTTTGCTCTTGTAGAGCTTCTCTCGAAAGGTACTCTATGCTACTTTCCTGACAAACTGGTAATGTGGTAGAAAGGGAAGGAAGACCCTTTACCATCTCATACTTACTTAGCTCAAGTAAGTAACCAGAACTCATATGTCCATATCTCTTGTGCCATAGGGAAGTTGCCTCCTTTGTAGAGACAGTCATGGCTACATCTGGAGTAGAGATAGCATCTAGGGCAAATAAGCCATGCTTATATGAAGCGGTTGCAATGTTCTTACCCCTCCTGGTAATTGAACAACACTTCTTGCCCCCCTCAACACTAAAGGTTACAACCATGTCCTTATCCAGAATTTGTGTGACTGACAACAAGTTGTTCGCCAATCTTGGAACATAGAGAACCTTCTCAATCTGACACTTGCCATCAGGAAGAGTAACAAAAATTGTACCTTCTCCCTGAACCTTGTAGGTTTTATCATCGACAATAGTGACAGGTTTGCCCTCTTTGGCCTCAAAAGACTCAAACCATGATTTGTCGCCAGTCATGTGCTTACTGGCTCCAGAATCGACATACCATATAGGATCCGTCTGCTTGGAGACTGTGGTAGTCATGAGCACTTTGTGTGCTCGCTCAAAATCTGTGTCAGATTCCTCAATAGCAACATTCACTTTGGGTTGCTTGTTCTTTTGTGGTTTGTTCTGGCCTTTCTATTTTGGTTGCTTATTTTTATGCCAACATCTGTTTGTGTCATGACCTTCTTTGTCATAGATCTTGCAATATCTCTTAGTCTGTTGAGTTTGTTGAGTTTGTTTCCCTTTTGAATCCTTTTGAGAATTCCCTCCCTTCTAAAAATTACCCTTCTTCTTAGGGCCCTTCCTGTTGGAGTAGAGGGCAGTGTTAGAAGAATCATCTCACTGTAGTTGGCGTGCCTCCTCTTCTTGAAGCAAATTTACCAACTCAACAAAGGTAACTTTTCTTTGTGACACCTGAAGTGAGGTGATCAACACTCAAAAAGAATCAGGTAATGCTCTCAATACCATTGAGGTAAGGAGCTTATCATCAACTGGTGCTGCCAAAGAATTCAACTTTCCTTTCAACTCAGACACTCTACAAAGAAAGAGTTCAACAGTCTCTCCCTGTTTCATGCTTAGACTGTGTAATTGAGATTGAAGAAATAGAATGGTGGAATCATTCTTTCCTTCATATATAGTTTTAAGGGCATCCCATGCCTCTTTACTATTTTGACAGTCAACAATATGGGGTTGAACTTCATCAGAAACAGCAAGCAAAATGAGCACTTTTGCCTTGTTGTCTTTCTTGTCAAAGTCTTTCTGATCAGCAGTTGGAGTTGTGGCTCCAGCTGCAGATGAAGGTCTCACTGTAGTTCCAGAAACAATATCCCAAAGATCATCCATCTCAAGGATTGCCTTCATCTTGTTTTTCCATGGTGTATAGTTTGGACCTTTCAACAACTGATGAGCATCAGTCATTAGTTTTGCAGACATTGTGAAGGTTCCTTATAACACCAAATGGTCCCCCTTTCGATATACCTTAATGCCAAGCCGTTATACCATACAAAATACCCGCCCTTACGTGAGGGAGACTATAGGTATTTTGAAAAACTAAAAAAATTACCCGCCCTAACGTGAGGGAGACTGTAGGTAATTTTAATGATTATACGATACGTGGGGCTTAGGCGATACTGAAAGGGAATCACCTCGTTGATGGCACCGACCTTAGAAAGCCTTCAATCCACATGCATGGGGCGTAACTTCCCCTAAACACTTTGGATATCCAAACTTTCATCTGGATTTAAGCCTAAACACGAGAGCGATTGGGGTAGTGGATGGAGTAAAAAAATAGCAAAATGGTAAACTTATATCTCCCCGACGATTAATAGAGAACTAGCTCAGACGTCGTTTTGGCAGCTATATTAGGCGGTGGATATAGTAGCACAATCACGATAACTTTACCTGTAAGTGCTGGCCAGAGGTATCACAAATACCGAACGTTGTAGTGCAATAAATTGCATGGATGGGTTTTAATTATTCGGGGACTTAGGGAGTGTATTTGATTTTAACTTTTAATGAAGTAGTGCAGAAAATGGAAAAATGCAACATACAACATAAAAGTGCCCACATAAATAAACCACTAGGTGTCGGGCGCTGTCGAAAATGCACCTTTACAATAATGCCAAAATTACCTTTTTCAAAAAATTACTCTCTTTCCCCCCTTGATTTTTGAAAAAATACTCCCCCCTTAAAAAATTCCTCTTTAAAGCATCTTTAAATAATTTTTTTTAACTAAAGTTAATAAAAAAATAAATTATCTTCTTATAGAAAAAAAAATTATTAAAAAAATAACCTTTTTATAACTAAAAAATAATAATTTAAAAAATTTAATTATTAACTTTAATAAAAAAATTTAAAAAAATAACTTCAAAAGAAAAAATTTACCTTGTTTGGGGGGTCGACGAGTTTTGACCCCGCGACCTCAGGGCTCCTAGAGCCCAACCGCTCGGCTCACGACCACGTGAGCCAGCGGGCTGATCCGCTTATGGATCTGGGCGCCCTCCTCTAAAAAGAGGAGCCACGAGCCCAAAGCTCGAAGCGGCCGCGCCTCCACCTCGGTCGTGGCTCGGGTGGCGCTTGGGCGGCGGCTCTGAGTGGCGCTCGGGCTACGTTCGGGTGGCGGACGACAGTATATAAAAAATTTGATTTTTTTCACTAAAAACCTCCTGAATTTGCTCGCCTCAGATGCACTGTGCTCTCAACACTCGAATTCAAACAACTCTGCACCCGAAAACCTCACAAATTGCTCAAAAAAAACACTGCAACTCACAGTGCCATTGACGCCCTCCGACAGAAAAAAATATTTGTTGGATGAGATCTGAGGATGAAAACAAAATTCCAATCCAACAAATCTGCTCGGATTTGCCTGCTATATCCAGGAAAAATCTCAGAAATGAGATCCACTGATCCCAGAGATAACAAAAAATAGTAGGTGGCTATCTGGTGTGACGCGTTTGATGGGTTGTTTGCAGGGTGACAGGTATGTGGGATTATGTTCAATATCCCACATCCGCTTGGGAACGGGCGCCAACAGTGTTTAAGAGCCCCGACTCTCACTGTTGGTGTATCTCCTCTCGGGGAGATGAGGCCCGAGAGGATGCGGGCTCTCCTCCCGCATGGGGTTGGCTGCCTTGTTGGCTGCCATGCACGTGCTCCGCTTTGCTTTGTTGGCTTCCCTTGTCACCTTGTTTGTTCGATCCGATCCACCTCGTTCTTGCCTTGCCTTGTCGCCTTTCGACTTGATGGTCGATTCGATCGCCTCGGTTGTCGATCCCAAAAAATTTTGGGACACCAAAGTCGAATCACCCCTCTCACACTGCCCGATTGCACAGTTGCTCCACCGAGTCTCACACTGCCCACTCGGGCACAATTTCCAATGGAAAATTGGAAAATTAAAAAATTCTCCAAAGCTTCTAAAGATTTCAATGAAAAAAAATGATTTCCAATAAAAAAAATCTCTCCAAAGCTTAATCAAAGCTCCGCTCCTGATCATCAAAGCTCCGCTACTACAAGATCATTCGAAAATGAGAGTGGCGGAGATAGGCTCTGATACCATGTGAACATTTGGAACAATTCTCATTAATATGATGGAATATAAATAATACATACCAAGCCAATAATAGTCCGGGGGTTACGGAACCACCCGAGACCAAAATAGGCATTGTTACAACAAATAACAACGAGCCTAAAATATGTCCAACAATATAAGATTGTTAGGATCATAATAAATCAAATAAGAATATTGAAATATACTAACAATAGTTGTATTTACAAAAAAAAATGATGAAGATCTAAAAAATGAAAATCAAGAATTTAATCTTTTTATGAAAAAGATGTAGGTATCTAGCTATAGCAAATCAATTGAGATGAGAATTGAATCTTTTGTAAACTCTCACGCTCTAGAAGGAGTTATGATTTGTCAAGGATGGGGGCCTAAGTACAATCTATTTTTCTAAAAAATATATTATATTTGTATTACAACAAATTGCACTGCTAAGATCAAACTACCTAAGAGTGTCTTTATCAAAATTTGAGAATTTACCTATATGGGAAGGGATCAAACCCGTAATCATTGTTTGGGTGGAACCTCAGTCGATGGTGGAGTCATCTTAGTTATCATCAAAAATGTTTCTAGACTCCGTCCAATGAAGAGGTTCAACTCATTTATCACTGAAAATGCTAACATAGATGGCACAAGATATTAAGCACTCAAGGTAGCTATTGTGGGTTAGGGGGTTTATACCTACTTTCAACTCCCATTGAAAATTATCTCTTGATAGTCTCTTCGATAATTTTTCATCATGGGCTTCTTGACAGGTTGCGGTACTTCAAGGCCCTTTCATCTTGTTCTTCATTCAAATCAATACCGGTACTTCAAGGCCCTTTCATCTTGTTCTTCATTCAAATCAATACCAGTTGATTGGTGAACCATAGTTGTACTTCTTTGGTAAGATTTTTCCAATGTAGCAAAATTTCACTACACTTGTTGCACTTATGCTTCAGGAAGGAAACTAACAATTTAAATTTGGTAAAGCTGACTATGATAGCCCAAAGTTTTGAAAATATTACTTTATAAAGATGTAATATGTTGACAATAGAGGTGGAGTTTTGGTATTGTGAAGGTTGCTACAAGGAAATGTCAAGAAGAAGAATGCTTAATTTTGGAATATTTGTATTTACAAAAAGAATTGAAGAAGATCCAAAAAATAAAAATCAAGAATTCAAAATTTTTATGAGAAAAGATAAAAGTATCTAACTATAACAACTTAAATAAAATGTGAATTCAATATATTTATAAACTCTCAAGCTCTAAAAGAGAGAGTTATGATTTGTCAAGGGTGGGGACCTAAGTACAACCCCTTTTTCTCTAGAAAAAAAATATTATCTTTGCATTACAACAAATTGTACTACTAAGACCAAACTACCTAAGAGTCTCTATCAAAATTTGAGGATTTAGACTTAAATTACACTTATACATTTACTTTTCATTTTATTGTTGCTATACAATACCTTAAATACATGTCAAAAATCACTATTTTTAAAGATTAAAATTTTAACTTACAATTTAAATGAAATTATATGATTTATTCTACAAATCCTTATATATATATATATATATATATTGTTGTGTAGGAAACCTCTATAATCCCTAACCCGATGGGTATATATATATTTTATTGTATAGGAAACCTCTATAATCCCTAACCCGGTGGGTAGAATAGATGAAGTCAACAAGACCTCGATCTTCCAAGGAATCGAATTGGGGTAACCCATCGACAAGCACTTGACCGCTACCAACCGGACTATCTTTTTTCAAGTAAAACTTTTAGGGTAAAGCACTGAAAGGTGGGTATATATATATATATTTATATATATATATATATATATATATATATATATATATATATATTGTTGTGTAGGAAACCTCTATAATCCCTAACCCGGTGGGTGGTATAGATGAAGTCAACGAGACCTCGATCCTCTAAGAAATCGAATTGGGGTAACCCATCGACAAGCACTCGACCGCTACCAATTGGACTATCTTTTTTCAGGTAAAAATTTTAGGGTAAAGCACTGAAAGTGATTCAATCCCCTTGTATCATAGTTTGAACTTTGGTCTCCTAGATGAAAATCCAAAGACACCACTAAGACATCCTCAACTTGGGTCTCCTAGATGAAAACCCAAAAACATACCACTACGATATCCTCACAAAACAAATATTATTATTTTATTTTATTTTATTTGGAACCCTTGTACATAGCATATCTGCAGCATGTGAGGGGAGAGATTTGAACCTGGGGCCTCTCAATGATTTCAACTGAAGAGTTTTAACTACCCACTTGCTCTCGAACTCCTCTACGGAAGCAGATAAAACAAATATTTTGAATTAAAAATAATCGCATCATATTAAAATTTGAACTTAGGTCCAAAATTCAAACTCAACGTTAGTGAGTATGTAAAGGATGAGTGTGAAAAATATATATATATATATATATATATATATATTATATATTAAAAAATAAAAATATAAGTAATTTGAACTTAAATCTCTTAAATAAAATCTAAAATATTCTTCACAAGACTATTTTTTTATTATTATCATATTATCAATACTCTTATCTATTTGTATGATGCTTCACATATAAAGAATAACCTTGCTTGGTGGCTTGGGCACTTTAATTACGATGGGGACACCATACCTTTCTTTATGTTACAAGTAAGGGAAGTTGCGCTATTGTGACCGGACATTTAAAACAATAACAACATGCGTAGAGGGTAACTGAGAACAAATTCAAAGGCAACAGTGACACAAGTAAAAGTAAAAGGAGGTTTCAATGAAAGGGTAAGCAACAATATGGTATGTTTTAGATTAAATCAATGAAAGGGTAAGTAACAATAATGGTATGTTTTAGATTAAATTTTAATTTTTTTATTAATTGAAGGATTGTTTTGGTTTAAAAAATCACTTCTTTTAAAGAGTTAGGTTAAACTTCCTTTAAAATTTCCCCCTCCATAGTAGAAATTGCTCCATATCGTTATTCTAACGTTGCTGTGAATATTTAATGGCTGTATATATTATACCCGACAATACAGGTCGTTGTTATCTTTTAAATTATAAGAATAATTATTATTATTCCGGTTGTCTTATGTGGCTGTTTACAAACCCACACATCAGTCTGATTTTTATCAACTCCGTGATCGCCGGAGACTTACCTAAGCAAAGAGATCGCTCTTCCGCATGGCAGCCATGGATCTCCTCCATAATTCTGCTCTCTGGAACATCAAAACTAAACCCACTGTGCCGCCGGGGATTCGACCCCAGAAGAGCAGAGGCCCCTTGTTCGTCTGGGCCTCCAACGGCCCGAACGAGGGGAATGGCGCGGTCGACACAAAATTCACGGCGTCGGAGCGTCTGCTGACTGTGAAACGGGCTCTGTCGATGAGGGAACCAGAGCAGAAGGCCCGGCAAAGGTTAAGCGTGGCGTACCAGGGCGTCCCGGGCGCGTACAGCGAGGAGGCGGCGATGGCGGCGCACCCGGGCTGCCGGGGCGTGCCGTGCCGGGCGTACGAGGCGGCCGTGGATGCCGTGGAGCGGCGCGGCGCGGACCGGGCCATCATCCCTGTGGAGAGCACGCTGGAGGGCACCCTCCACCCCAACTACGACCTCCTGCTGGACCGCCGCCTCCACATCGTGGGGGAGATCCACTACCCGGTCCAGTACTGCCTCCTCGCCCTGCCGGGCGTCGGCCGCGGCGAAATCCGGCGCGTCATGAGCCACCCGCTGGCCGTGTCGCAGTGCCGGCGGACGCTCGGCAGCCTGGGACTGGCCGCCGTGTCCAAGGAGACCACCGACGACACGGCGGGCGCCGCCCAGCACATCGCGCGCGCGGGGCTTACCGACACGGCCGCCATCGCCAGCGCCCGCGCGGCGGAGATCTACGGCCTCCGAGTCCTCGCCCGGGGGATCCAAGACGAGCCCTGCAACTTCGCCCGCTTCCTCATCTTGGCCCGCGACCCGTTCATCCCCACCGGCGACCGCCCGTACAAGACCTCCATCGTGGTCGCGCACGACGGGGAGCTCGGCGTGCTATTCAGGGTTTTGTCGGCGTTCTCGTTCCGGGACATCAATCTCACGAAACTGGAGAGCAGGCCCCGCCGGATTCGCCCGCTGCGCGCCGTGGAAGGGGGCTCCGGCGTCCTCAAGCCCTTTCAGTACGTGTTTTATATAGACGTCGAGGCGTCCCTCGCCGACAGGCGCGTGCAGAACGCTCTGTCGGAGCTGAAGGAATTTGCGACGTTTCTGCGGGTTCTGGGGAGTTATCCCACGGACGGATGTGCCAGAGTATGAAACCGTTGTTTCTGTTTCTGTTTCTGACGTTTGTCGAACGTGTGCTGTGTACAAACCAAACCTCTGCAGTATATATATGTCAATATAGTCTGTGGCCTTACTTTTTGTTGGTATCTCGGTGCGAATTCTGCGGCTGATCTTCATTTGGTGTGGAATTGATTAAAGTTCAATTCAATCTCTGCTAGTCCCTGCGTTTCCTGAAGGACAAGTTTTAGAATTTAGAACGTTAACATGGTGTTTTCTGAAAAGTAAAATTCTCCACTGCTATAAACACCAAATAAATTTAATTTACAGAGAAACGGAGCTGTCGAGGGGTTTGTGGCTTATTTCTTTCGTGGACGAAATTGAATTATTGCTATCAATTCCATTCAGAGTTGGTAATTTTAGTTTTATTTTAAGCAGGCTAGGAGCAGAGAACGGTTGCCTGGCACCCAAGGTTTTCTGTTGTTTTCCCTTCGTTTAGGTTGAAATTCAAGTTCAAGTTAGGACCGTCGTCTGTAAATTATTGTTTTGAATATTAATAATAAAATTTACCAAACCAATTATAAATACATAATCAATCAATCTGTACTTAAGAAAATAGACAACCTTCATAAGGGAAAGTGGAAGAGACTTTAGAAAGACTACTAAACAAAATTTCTTATGATGAATATAAAAAAAAACATATACATTTGGTAGGCTGGATACTTGTTGTCAGCCTTTACAGAATGGGCTCTTGGTTTGAAGAAGTCAAGAGATTCAAATAGAGTTTTTTTTAGCTAAACATGGTTGGAGGCTTTGCAGTGGAGCATCGAGCATCACGGAAATGGGCTAGCATTATTCAAAATAAATACTCACGGAAATGGGCTAGCATTATTCAAAATAAATACTTTGAGGGCAGAAACCATTTTATCAGTTATTCTAATTTTCCACGTGGGTCTATTTTTTTGGTAAAATATAATCAATAGCAGGAAATTTCTATGGCAAGGTCTAAAATAAGGGATACAAATTTGACTTTTGGAAAGACCCTTGGATTCAAGAGGAGCCTCTAGCAAACTACAGAAAGTTCAAAGATATTAAAGAACATTTAACCAAAACCTATGATAAGAAAATTAATGGTTACATTCATAGGGTGGGTGATATTTAGGAGTGAAAAATCGTACAAGAAGATATGCAAGGCCCGGGGGTAAAGATCTGTAAAACCTCCTAAGGAGTTATTATTTAGGTAGAGGTTTAGAGAAGGATTAGTGGAGAAGAAACCAGCAAGGCCAGAACTTGGTGAAGGATGGATATAGAGTCTTGGGCAAAGTAACCTCAGAGAAACCCGAGCTTAAAATATTTTGGAAGCTAAACATCATCCCTAAGGTTGCTATGTTTTTTTGGACTGCCATTCTCAATAAGATCCTTACAAAAGATAATATGTTCAAACGAGGAATTGTGGTTCCAAATGTTTGTCTTATGTAACAAAGCGGATGAGTGTGTGGACCACCTGTTTGGAACTTGTGATTTTTTTCGTGATATCTTAAATATGTTATTGAGAGAAGTTAATATTGCTTGGGTCATTCCAGATTCTCTAATCAGGATTTGGGAACAATGACACTTAGGAAGTAGTATTTTTTGGCAAAAATTCATTTCACATATTTGTTGGGGGATTTGGTTGGAAAGAAACATACGAGTGTTCAAAAATAAAACCAAAGAAATAATTGGGGTTTCTGCCAGAATAAAAACAGCCCTATTGGAGGATTATATTAAAAACATTGTTGGCCAGGAAAATCTTGCAATGATCCTCTCTAGATAAAAAGACATCTTAAATATGGAAAAAATAAATAAGGTGAGACTAGATACTAGATGGGAACGTCCCCACAAAGACTAGGTAAAAATTAACTTTGATGGGGCTGCAAAAGGTAACCCGGGTCATGCTGGTGGTGGGGGCCTCATTAGGAATGACAAAGGTCATGTAGTGGCTGCATATGTTGAGGATATAGGAATTACCACAAATCACCAAGTTGAAGCAAAGGCAATGCTTACAGGCCTCCGAATTGTAGTGAATTTGGGTTTTAGGAGAATTCTTCTTGAGGGGGATTGCAAGAATATTATAACTTCCCTTCAAAAATGGGGGTTAAATAATTTTAGCATTTTCCAAATAATTACGGATGAGAGAACTATCTTGGGAAACCTAGAAGAAAGTAAAGTTAAACATATTTATAGAGAGGGAAACAAAGTTGTTGATAAAATGGCGAATATGACAGTTAAATCTGAGAATTTCAAGGTCTGGTCATATGTCCCCATGGAGTTGGAAGATATTATAAGAGCTGATAATGAAGTCAGTAGATAAAGAGGGCAGAGCAAAGCAGAAACACACTAAATTACATTATTGTTAGCAATTTTTTTATGAGTTATGTAAAGCATTGAGCACTGCATCAGCCATGTTAAATAGAAGGATAGCGGGAGGAATATTACTTCAGCTTCTCCATCAACAAGTTTTAAAAAAAAAACTATGCAATAAGCACTCCCCACTCATCTCTTTGTCAAGATCTCGTGGTCTCAATAGTACCCCTCATGATCTCAAGTCCCCGTGTGCATGTGTACCATAAAAAAATACTATGCATATAAATATTAAAACATTTAATAATTTTTCTTTAAAAGATAGAGAATGCTTCTAAAATATAAACAAAGTATATAATATAATAATGTAATAAACTTACTATTTATAAATTTCATAGGTTGAATAAAAGTATGTGAGGCCAAAAAACAGTAACAAAGCTTTGTTCTCAAACATAATATATGTTATATTACTATTTTTTTTAAAAGGAAACAAGTGTATATAAAAAATCTTAATTGGATCTATCATTCTCTGAATAATTGATCTTTTACTATTTGTTTACTACTAAAATTACATTGTATAATTCTAATAAGTGCATAAATGTAAGGTGTCACATTATTATTTTTATAGTTATCATAGTTCATATTTGAGGATATGTGGAAAACAAACAAATGGATGCAAATAGATGGATCAAATATTTAATTGAAGAATGTTTGAAAAAGAAAAAAACATGAATAAATCAAAACAACAAGCAAATGAAAATGGAATATCAACTTGAATTCATGCCCAAATAATGATAAAGATGCAAATATATTTATTAAGAAAAAACCCAAAGAAGCTATATGGAAAAATAAGTTAGAAATAAAAAAGACATTATCTTGCTTAGTCCTACATATGATCACCAATCAAAAAGTTGAAATAAGGACAAACATATTTTATAAAGCAAAGATACTCATGGCCTAATTAAAAATCAACTCGCATTAACTTAGTGTTGATTCAAAGAAATGTCCTGACTTCTAAATTAGGTTTTGTTCCCCTAAATTCAAGTTTCAACAAGGTTGGACAAGCTTGCAAGACATCCCCTAACCTCTAAAATTAGGTCGAATCTTCATTTTCCTCATGTACATCACCAATCTAAACTAAAATGCATGAAAAAAAGTATGGAAAGAAAAATACATGAAAAGTAGAGTGCAAAAAATATAATTGTGAGAAGTTTAGAATGCAAGAAATTGAAAGTAAATATGACTTTTACACTATAGCGAGGATATTATGTGATTAGTAAACACATGAGAAGTTAAATAACATCAATTTCCACCCATTTGTTTGATTATAAAAAGTGATAAGCGAAATATTAGATGGGCTACAAGGGCCATGCCACAACCATCGTGCACTTAGCAAACCAGGAGGGTGGTGCCACTAATGGGATGTATAAGGACTTACCAATTTCTTACAACTTCATGAGTACAAAGCATAATGTGGGTTTCACAAAGTGTAGCTCTAAATTCTCATGGCCAAAAAATGATTACAATGAGGGCCCTAGGCCCCTATTTATAGCAAAAGTTTACCCCTAAGTTATGTGGGGTGGAAAATAATTACTTCTAGTAAAAGTAAAAATTTAGGGGTAACTTTAGCAAAATGTTGCACCTCCAAATGTTACATTCCTCATATTATACCTCTATCAGGCTTAGAAGGCTCCAAAAATGA
Organism: Wollemia nobilis; assembly: GCA_028583015.1. NCBI lineage: Eukaryota > Viridiplantae > Streptophyta > Pinopsida > Araucariales > Araucariaceae > Wollemia > Wollemia nobilis. The sequence goes on along the minus strand of JAQPPZ010011149.1, from coordinate 14,192 downwards.
CTTTGTGCACCGCTAGATGTCAAAAAACACTTTTTGAAATATTTCTCATGATTTGCACTGATTTTAGTTCTCTAGTTGTTGGAGTAATTTGTTCAAGTTTTTCAAGCAATTTGCTCACATTTAGAAAGCAAAAAGGCTACCTATATTGAGAAAATTACTCCCTTGAGGCAATTGATATTGTTAAGTAAGTGAATCACTCCTTTGAGCCAATCAATAAAGTTTTACAAGCAAATCAGTCTTTGTCTAAATTTGGCCAAATTTTAAGATTTAGGTGTACTTTCTACTGTCTAACCTTCAATTGCTACATTTATTTTCTAAAATTTGTAAATATGGTGTTAAGGTATTACATTTATGGCAACTTCATGGGATGTTAAGCTCAATTGGCATAATATCCTAGGTCATGCCTTTCTCTTTGGACACAAAGTCTACAAAATTGGGATCCATGCTGCAAATTATTAAATTTTATCATTTCTCCTCTAGTTGGTCTTTAATAGTAGCAACCCCAATAGCTTCTTCCATTTGTTATCATATGGAAACCATATTATACCAAGGTCTTCTACCTCCACCATTATAACTTCAAACACATTTTTTGATAACTCTTCTCCTTTGGCAACTAATTTTTTCAACTTAGCATGAATTGATTCCAACTTCTCACATATTTCAATTGTGTTCCCTTGGTTGGCTTTGTCCTTTTATTCTTCAATCATAGAACTCATAACATCATCATCCAATATGTGTTTCCTTTCATAAAAATGTTACACATTCCAACAATAATCAAGTCTTGGATCTCCTTAGTAATTTCTTGCACTTGTGTGTTCAAGGACACTAGGTTATTTTTGTAGGCTTTAAAGTATCTCTAGATGTCTAGGATCTTTAACTTTTTGACCATGTCTTTACAATTTATCCCTTCTTGTTATATCTATATCATGGTCATATATGCAAGGATTTTAAGGACTTGCTAATGTTCATCCCTCACAAATATTTGACCTTCTACTTACTTGATGGTATTTTCAACCTATTCCAATATCTTTTTTGCGAAGGATGTCAATCAAAATTATTCATAAGTATTCTAAATTTTCTTCTTGATATAGTCCCAAAAGACCCTGACCTTCTAAACTTATTATGCCAACTTTGGATCTACAATTATTTATTTGGGTCTTGAAGCTATCAACTCCTTTATTTGTTGATTTTTTGCTCCAGGATCTCTAGAAGTATTATTTTCCTTTGTCATTTCTTGCACACATTTTTTAGTCTCAACAAGTTGGGTCTCCAGATTGTCAACTTGATTATTCGATCGGTATTTATTGGTAATCTCAATCTTTAGCCCTTCATTTTCTTACCAAAGTTGGTATATTTTTGCCTTTAGTTGTGGCAATTATACCTCTACTTTAATTTTTTTGATATGTATTGCTTCATCCTCGATTGCTAGTTAGCCATATTTCTTTACTACAACAAGTGTGAGTTGGTTAGATAATTAGACCATTTGGAATATGTGCATCTTATATAAATAAAGTTGGGACACTCTAGCAGTTAAGTCAGTAGGAGCTAACACTATCTTGGTGGGATCAGTTTCTATGGCCCTGATGAAGTACATTATCCCCCTTTTGATAGTTGTGAATGAAAGAGTATTGAGGCCTTGGATTTATTTGTATTGAGTCAATTGTATTATTTCTTCCATTCCTTATCCTCAATAGAATTAACATCTAATGTCTTAATGATGTTATATTCTATGGCCTTGTAAGCATAGCTTAGTCTAGGTCCTTAAAATGCACTTATCGATGAGGAATATCTTATAGACTCAACTCCTTGGGTAGGAATGGTGGGCATAATTGCCTACAAAAGAAGTTATGCTTGGTATGGTGGGTGAGTAGAGATTGATGGTATGGAAAGAGGTGCAAAGTAAGTGATAATGGCAAGGAATGGGATGGAAGTGGTAAGAGTGAAAATTGTTGTCAATCCAACCAAAGTTGATAAAATGGTTGACATGTTTTGTGGAACTAATAATTGTGACACAAGGGATTGAGAAATTATGGATTAAAACAATGTGATGGAAGTGTTTTCCAATATTATAATAACTACTGGAGGTAGGGTGCCCCTAGGAAAACCATGAGATAGGGTACCTCTTGGAGAAATAGGTTGCACTGGTGAATGATGGAAAAGGTGCAATAGAAGAATGGGAAGGAAAATAAGTGGGAATAGAGGAAGAAAAAGGGGTGAAGTGAGAAAGGGGAGTGGAGATAGAAGAAGAAATGGTATAGAGAGAACATGGAGCAGTGGATGGTGAAGATGGAGGAGAGTGTGTGTAATCATGTCCACTAGATTGGTCATTTATAACTCAAGAGAGGAGCCTCCTTGATGGATTTCTGCCTCCTCAAGTTAGGTTTTCTATTCCTACTATTGTTGTTCAATTCTCACATACACATCACCAAACATTGACCCCTACCTCTCAAACCCCTTTTACCCCTTTATTGTTGTCTACCTTACTATTGTACTAACCACTATTATAGTCATTAAAACAACTAAAATAGTGATTATCAATGATACTTGTTTCTTAGGATTGAGTTTGTGTGGGGTTGAGGTCCTTTTTGTTGCTTCCATTATGAGCTTAAACCTTCTTGCACCTTTGGGGTGTATCTTATCTTAGGTGGAAAAACTTGACAATGAACAAACCATCTCTCATGTATTTGTTCATTATGTATGTCTAATATCTCATTCTTTGCCATGTGAGAGTATTTTTGTCTATGCACCTTAAATTCCAGAGTGCCCCAAACCTTTGATGATTTAACTTGATATCTAGGTTGAAGTAATCCTTCAGCTTTGGATAAAAAGCATGTTACTCTAGGGGTTATTATACCAACTTTGAACTTCATCTTAATAATATTTATTGCTCCCTAGAGTGGCAAAGGTTGTCTCTTCATCTAAGTTAGCCTATTGCTAGATATTATACCTTTTTTCTTGGGCAAAGAAGGTATCTAACTTTTTATCTTGAAGGGTTTCTCAAAAATTCCTTTTGTTTTATAAGACTAGTTGTCTCTAAGTTGTTCAAGACCCATCTTCCTCGATATTTCCTCTACCACCATGTGGAACCTATGCATCTTAGGGGTGATTCTCATGACTTATTGCTTGAGTGGATAAAATGTGGTTTTCTTCTACCCTTTAATGTATGTTAGATCTATATTCAAGTTGTCTTACATATTCCATATAGTATAAGTAGTTTGGGACTCTTATAGGCAACTTGAAGGGCTTGGTTGGGAAGCCATAAAGGTGGATGAAGGATTTGGTCCTCCTTAATTAGAAATATCCTTTAGTCCACTTTCCCTCTATTAGTAATTATCATGTCTCATATTTTAGTCTCAGTGCCTTTCCCTTGAATTTGTCCATGATGGCCTCATACACCTCATCATAGAAGTGATTAGAGGTCTTTTTGCTTCTCAACAAGTTCTATTTGTTCACTCCATAATGCTTAGGGGTCATCGATCTACCCCTAAATAGTCTATTTAGAGGGTAGGGAATGTTCCTCCATTTCTTGAAGTCACTTATTTGACTTTCCATTTAGTCATATATGTATTTTTCATAGTCAATAATTTGGGTGGGCCTTAGTTAGGTCTAGATAATATGTAGTAGGGTGATGTGTTCCTTGTAAATATTCTTATCGCTCCTTTCCCCTAGGAATGTGGACATCCTTGACATTATCATTTTTACATCCCCCTTGAATTGATATAACTCCAATGGGATACTGAAGTTGGAGGACAAATCTTATTTCTTTAGGTAAGAGATCAAGAAACTTCTCTAATAAGCATTGGTTTATCTATAATAGAAGTTCTTTTGGGTCTTGGGGCTATAAAAGATCTACATGGGTGGGTCACTATTGGCCTTAAGCATACTCCTTATAACTCTTGGTCTAATGTAGAATGCATATTTTTTCCATTATGGTAGCTTGAAACTCCGGATGGTTGAATCATACTTTTTAGCTACCACTCCTACTAGTTTAGGGTAGCTCCACACCTAGGGCACTAAATTCATTTCCAGACTTGAGGTCCAAATATAACTTATACTCTATGAATTAGTTTGGGGGTCCAAGTTGTACCTCCTTAAGGCTTCCTTACTTACTTATCCCATGGGGTGAATATAATTTTCCTTCTCAGCCCTTTGGTATGGGTCCTCAATACACTTTTTCAATCTCTTGGGAATCCTTGCCTCTTTCTTTCCTCCTTTTATCCTTTTGTGTTTGTTTCTATTATGACCTAGCATTTACTATGGTAATTACAATGGGTGATAATGGAATGATGAGGGGTGGGATAGTAGTGGTGAAAGGTGATGAGGCGAGTTGCACTTCTAGTTATAAAGGGCCAGTGGAAGTGGATGTGGTGTCCATGATGAAAAATGGAAAAAAAAAATCAAACAAGATGAAAATAACTAAAACAATGAGCATATTTGGGTTTTTTAGGGTCGAGCAATTTGCTTGTTGGAGGAAGTTGAAACAATTGAGGAAGAGGAGTAATTCACTCAAAAAATTGGAGCAATTCACTCAATGAGATGAAGTGTTTCACTTAATGGAGGGGATCAATATATTTTATGAATTTAGGAGACTCACTATCAAATTTTGAGAAATTTATTGTTGAATTTCAAATAATTCAGTCATGTTTTAGGACTTAGGCAATAATTTTGATTTTCTATCATGGAGTTGTGTTCATGTGGTTCACTTGAATATCAATAGTTAGGAAGCCCTTATAGAGATACCATCCAATTGGTTTTTGGCATGCAGTTGACTCAATCAATGATGTGTAAAGGGAGTGCATAATGCTTTTTTAGACTCTTAGAGCATGTGATGCACAAATGGGTCCATTTTGGGGCTCACACAAGGTTTATATAGAACCCTAGGCAGGGCGCATCCTCCATACACCTTGGTGTTTGTTGCTTGGGTAGGACAATTGGTCCATCAAGGTCAATTATGCCTCCCTTATGTTAAACTCACAGTGACACTGAGAGGGGGGTGAATCAGTGTGATCTTTTAATATTTTAAACTTGCAATACTTAAAGCTGAAATAAAGCAAATTTAAACCAGATATAACAAGAGAGCATCACACACAACACAGATTTAACGAGGTTCACCAATGTGGCTACTCCTCAAAAATGACTGCTTGGACTACCATCCAAATCCAACCTTTGCAAAGCAACAACTTTACAACTTATTTACCAACACCAACTGGAAGGAGCACCAACCCCTCAATTTTTTTGCACCAATAGAAAGGAGCACCAACCCCTAATTCACCGAGCACCTCTCTGGAAGGAGCACCAACCCCTTATGCCAAGCTGCAACTTGGACTTCAAAGAAAATAACAGAAAAATACCTTCAACCTTTTGCAAACTGTCTGCTGTTTTTGTACACTCTGCTTCTTCTGTGTAATTTCTTCGCACCACCAGTTTGCTTCTGTGCAACAGCCCCGCGCACTTCGCTTTAACACAAACAACTGATCGCTTTTGCTCCTTTGCGCTTTCCTGCTCTTAGTTTGCTCTCACTTCGCACTTAGATCGACATGACTCAACCTCTACAACCCGTGCACTTAATTTGCACAAATTGGATATGCACGCTTCACATCTTCAAACTCCAAAATAGCCCTCCTTAAATAATAGAAATTTCAATAATAAATCTTGAACTATAGTCGGCTATAACCCTAAAGATCGTCGACTGCAAAACCCTAAATTTTGTCAGCCCAGATTCAACTTTGTCTGCTTCAACCGCCTCTGCCGCCTCTGTCACTTTCCTGTAGCTTCTGTCGTGAAACTACAACATGTCACGATATCGTGACACCTTTTACAACCGTACGCCTTCTTATCCCTACTATCGCGAAATCGTGACACTTTTGGCCTTTGTCTGCTTTGACAACATTTTTGTCGCGAAATCGTGACACTTCTAACTTTTGCTGACGTCATCCTCACTTCTGTAGCAAAAGTGCGACCCTTTTTCCTTCAAGGCCTTCTTCTCTGCTTTTGTCGTGAAATCATGACATTTCTGGCGCCGTACAGTCTCTCTCCTCCTAGAGTCACGAAACTGCGACATGTCACGAAATCGTGACATCTTCATCCTGCTAGCTTCTTCACTGCTGCCTGTCATGAAATCGTGACACTTTTTGCATCCGTACATTTTTCTTTCATCCTGTCGTGAAATCGCGATGCTTTCAGCTTTCGAAGGCTTTTCCTACAACCTGTCATGAAATTGTGACGCTTTTGGCTTTCGTATGCTTTCTCTACTGCCTGTCGCGAAATCGCGACACTTCTGGCTTCTCGTACGCTTTCTTTTGTAGCTTGTCGCGAAATCGCGACGCTTTTGGCTTCCGTACGCTTTCTCTGCAGAATGTCACGAAATCATGACACTTTTCCTTCTCTGCCTTCTTGCACTTTTCGAGTCGCGAAAATGCGACATGTCATGAAATCGCAACAGTTTTTCCAGCTTCGTCTCTGTCTTCCAACATGTCGCGAAATCGCGACAGTTCTGCCCGAACTTTCTCTCTCTTCCAATATGTCGCGAAATCACGACAGTTCTACCTGAAATTTCTCTCTCCTAAAACATGTCGCAAAATCGTGACAGTTTTGCCAGCACTTTCTCTCTCCTTAAACATGTCGCGAAATCGCGACAGTTTTTCCAGCCGCCTGCATATTTTTCCTTACTTGTCTTTTTCTTTGATTTTTTGCAAATGGATCACTATGGTCTTCTTGGAAACTTACTGTCCATGCTCTGAATAACCTTTGAACTTTTGTACTCTGCATCTGAATGACTTCTGAACTGTTTGTCCATTGCATCATTAGATCTAACTGACTGTGTTGACAACAATGACAATACTCCTGCAACGCCTTGCTCAACAATCTCCCCCTTTGGAATTGTTGGCAACACCTGTGAAATTTCTTGTAAATCTTCTCCCCCTTTGTCAATAATACCAAAGGGCTACTGTAGACTCCCCCTGAGTCCATGCACACAATTCTCAGGCACAATTTGTTGCACTTAGCACAAATTATGATTATGAGCAAAAGAATAGCCAAATACTCGAATGCTCCCCCTTAGAAAGTGATCCCTGTAGCTAGTCACTTCTTGGGAAGTGTGACCACTCCCAATTTGTTTCGAAGGTACTCAAACACTTCCTTGGGCAATGGTTTTGTGAAAATATATGCTACTTGTTCTGTGGTTGGGACAAAATCCAATTTAACCTCTCCTTCTGCAACTTTCTCCTTCAAAAAATGATACCTGATGGTAATGTGCTTTGTGCGAGAATGCATAACTGGATTCTTGGAGATGTTAATTGCACTTGGTGTTATCACATTTTACTCGTTATTGGCTCACCGAAATTAATACCAAGATCTTTCGAGTTTGTTTCATCCACAAAACTTGTGTACAACATGTTGTTGCTGCAATATATTCTACCTCAGCTGTAGATAAAGAAACTAAATCTTGCTTCTTACTATGCTCTGTCTCCCAGATAGAATGCGCCTCCACTGGTACTCTTTCTGTCATCTACACATCCAGCCCAATCTACATCTGAATATGATATAAGAGTGAAGTCTTTACCTTTTGGATACCACAACCCATACTCCATGGTACCCTTGAGATACCGAAGAATCCTTTTTTATCTTTGTCACATGAGTCTCTTTGGGATCGGCTCGAAATCTTGCTACCATGCAAACGCTGCAGAATATCAGGTCCGGTAGTCGTTAAATATAGTAAACTTCCAATCATTGATTTGTACATGGTTTGATCTACGGTGGAGATTTGTCATCTTTACTCAACTTGCGACTGTTGTCATGGGAGTGCAAAGCGGCTTACGAGTCCTCCATTGTGAACCTTTTTAGCATCTCTTTCACATATTTGATTTGGGAAATGAATATGCCTTTCTCATTTTGATTAACTTGTACCCCAAGAAAGTAAGACAGTTCACCAATCATAGACATTTCAAATTCTTTCTGCATCTTATTTGCTAAGTCTTTACAAGATTCATCTTTGTTGCTGCCAAATATGATATCATCTACATAAACAACAAGAACAATGAGATGCCCACCTTCTATTTTGACATATAGATTACTGTCCACCAAACCTTTCTTGAATCCCTGTTGAGAGAGATAGTTGTCTAGCCTTGCATACCATGCCCGTGGTGCTTGTTTTAATCCATATAAAGCTTTCTTTAATTTGCAGACAAGGTTGGGATCTTTACTAATTTGAAAACCATCCTGGTTGTTCAATATAGACCTCTTCTTCAAGTTTCCCATTTAAAAAGGCAAATTTTACATCCATCTGATAAACTCTGAAGTTCTTGTGGACTGCTAAGGCCAGAAACATTCTGATTGCTTCTAGTCTGGCCACTGGTGCAAAAGTCTCCTCAAAATCAATGCCTTCAACTTGTGCATAGCCTTTACAAACCGGTCTTGCTTTATTCCTAATGACTCGTCCGTCTTCATTTAATTTGTTTCGAAATATCCATTTGGTGCCGATTACATTTTTATTTGCAAGTCTAGGAACTAATTCCCAAGTTTTGTTCTTTTCAATCTGATCTAATTCTTCATTCATTGCCTTCATCTAACTATCATATTTGCTTTCTTCATCTATGTTTTTGGGCTCAATGCTTGGATAAAAGAGAGTAATTACTTATTACTTTCCTTCTTGTCTGAACACCAGTTGTGGGATCTCCAATTATTTGATCTCTTGGATGATTTTTTTGCAATTCACTGTTTTGAATTTCTTATTTTCTTGCACCTCTGAGTCATCAATTAAGTCATCTGAATCAAGTGTAGGTTTGTTTTCTGCTTCATTTACCTCATCTCCTTCAATGACTTCTTCATAGATTGGGTAGTTTTCTTCAAATTCAGCTATTCGTTCCCTACCTTCATCAAATTTGACATCGGCACTATCCACAATTTTCTTGAGTCTCTTGTTGTAGCATTTGTAAGCTTTGCTTTTTGAAGAATACCCAACAAAGACACCTTCATCTGCTCTATTTTCAAATTTCCCAAGATTATCATTAGTTTTTCTGATGTAACATTTACAGCCAAAAACTTTGAGGTGTTTTGCTGTTGCTTTTCTACCAAACCACAACTCATAAGGTGTTTTGCTTTCATGAGTTCTCAGCATGTATCTGTTTTGGATATATATTGCAGTGTGGACTGCTTCTTTCCAGAATCTGTCTGCTATTTTGTTTTCTGCCAGCATAGTGCGAGCCATTTCTTGTACTGTTCTGTTCTTTCTTTCTACCACACCATTCTGCTAGGGTGTTCTAGCTGTTGAAAATTGTCTCCTGATACCATGTTTTTCATAGTATTATGTAAATTCATCTGAGATGAATTCTCCTCCTCTATCTGACCGTAAACATTTGATCCTTTTCCCTGTTTCATTCTCAACTAGATGTTTGAAAGATCTGAACATTTCAAAAGCTTTTGTTTTATTTTTCAAGAAAAATATCCATGTCATTCTGGAATAATCATCGATACACAACATAAAGTATTTGTCACCATTTATGCTCTGTGTTCTCATGGGTCCACATAAGTCTGTATGTATAAGTTCCAAAGGTTTGCTAGTGTGATACTCTTTTGTTTTAAATGAGACTCTGGTTTGCTTTCCCTTTTGACAAGAAGCACAAATGCTATTTGAAGGTTTTCTAATAGCAGGAATATCTCTCACAGCCTGTTTCGAGCTAACTTTTATTAGATTATCGAAGCTTATGTGCCCAAGCCTCTTATGCCATAGCCAGTTTTCTTCTTCCTATCCAATGAAACAAGTACCTTCTGAAGTTTCTGAGAGTGTGTACAAGTTGCCATACGTCCTTGATCCAGTTGCTATCAGTTTTCCATTATTTGTTTTTCTGACTTCACAGCCTTGCTTCTTGAAAACTACTTCATGTCCTTTATCACAGATCTGACTGACACTTAACAAGTTGTGTTTTAGACCATCCACAAACAAAACTTCTTCTGACTTGATTTTCCCATCACTAATTCTAATTGACCCTTTTTCGATTATCTTGGCTCCATCATTATTTCTGAACTTTACAGAGCCACCCTCATATTTTTGTAATTTTTCAAATTTTTGTTTATCACCTGTCATATGACTTGAGCAACCACTGTCAAGAATCCATGGTACACATTTATTCTGAGCCTTGAAAGATGTCCGTACTATTAGAGATTCCTTTTCTTCCCTGAGCTGTTCTTTCTGTTTCCACTCTGTTTTGACTACGGTATTGGGCTCTAGCTTGGATTTCCCCTTTTCAGTATCTTGTGCATATCTTTCAGAAAGATTTCTATTTTGTTTTGTCCTATATGGTTGAACTCTTCTTTTTCGAGGTTGATTTGAAACAGAGATACTACGATAGTTTCTTGCAATATGCCCAAAGTTATGACAGTTAAAGCATTCTACTGCATAATTTATTAGAGGAGCAAAAGTATTTCTACTAGTGAAACTTCTTGGTCCTACATTATACTTGCAGTCTACAATTTTATGTCCATAACCATTACATTTGAAACAGAAACCAGAAAAGTATTGATTGAACCTAAAAGAAGGTCTTTGCCAGTTTGTAGTAGGAGCCATAGATCTTCTTTTCTTTTGATGTGTGACCTTGGTAAAGCCATCATTGTCAGTTCTCCTTTCGGGCCTAGCATTACTGCTTTCTTTTGCATGATTTGTTTTTCCTTCATCAGCTTGTTTCTTATCTTCACTCCTTATAGATTCAACATTTCTGGCTTTTGGTCCGTTTGATGATTCTCCTTCAATAAATCCCAGACCAAATTTGATACCTACGGGTCTTTGATCACTCAAGATTTTGTCCAGCTTCATCAAAATTTCTTCACGTTTGTAATGGCAGCTAATTTTTCGATCCAGCTCTTGTATCTGTATTCGAAGACCAACATTTTCTTCTTCTAGTTTACAACAGTAATCTATCTTCATGGTTACCTGAACTTCAAGATCTTCGGACATTTTCTTGTATTCTTCTATCTGTATTTTTAAATTGGTTATAATGTCGTTTGCATCCTCAAGCTTTCTTGAAAGTTTTTTATTCTTTCTTTTCTCAGATTTCCATTCTACAAGAGTAGAAACCGGTTCACCTTCTAGATCAACTTCAGCCTCAGTTTTTTCAACAGACACTTTAGAGTTCATACCTTCTCTCTTCTCTGAGTTTTATGCCTCTTCCGATTTTTCTACTTCAAATGCCATGAATAGAGCTTCACTGTTCCTTCTTCCGAGTCCTCACTAGAGCTGTCCTCTGAAGAATTTGCATTCCTGGAGATAAAACTTTTCTTTTTGAAATTGCCTTTTCTAAAGTTTGTTTTCTTCCTCCATTCACTTCTTTCTTGATGCGAAGTTTCCTCACCTTTGTTCTTCTCATTGAGAGGACATTTGGTTGCAAAGTGTCCAATGCCTCCACAGTTGAAACATTTAAAAGGTAGCTTTCCTCTGTACTTTCCTTTGCCCTTTCTCAGTTTTCTGACAAAATTTGCTTCCATTTCATCTGAAGTTTCTTCTTCTTCAGACTCTTGTTTTGTATCTTTACCTTTTAGGGCTTTAAATGCTGCTTCTCTGTCTGTGGGATTAGACCTTCCTATTCTCATTTCATAAGCAGTCAAGGAACCATGCATCTCATCCATACTAAAGTGATTTAGGTCTTTAGCTTCTTCTATGGCAGAGACTTTAGAATCAAACCTTTGGGGAAGCGATCTTAAAACCTTTTTCACAATAGTAGCATCATCCAACTCTTCGTCGAGACCTCTGATTGAATTAGTGATTCCATTAACTCTCTACATGAAGGCTTCTATGTTCTCATCATTGGTCATTTTTAATGATTCGAATTGAGCTCGATGAGTTTGCAACTTAGCTTCCTTGATCTTGTCATCTCCCTCATGAATATTTTCCAGTTTGTCCCAAACATCTTTTGTCGATTCACAATTTATGATTTTGACCAACTCACTGTCCACTAATCCACACATGATGGCATTTTTTGCTTTAGAGTCATTTTCAAAAGCCTTTTTACCAGTGTTGTCGGTTGGAGCAGTGGCAGGAGCTGTGTAACCATTAACTACTGCATTCCATATGTCAAATCCCAAAGCTCGGAGATATGTTTGCATCCTGATCTTCCAGAACACATAATTAGTTTCGTCAAACAATGGTGCTTTGTTTAAGGAGAAACCTTCACCACCTACCATAGTGTCACTACCAGGATCACCCTAGCTGATTGAGCCTATTCAGGCACCTTGCTCTGATACCAATTGTTAAACTCACAGTGACACTGAGAGGGGGGTGAATCGAGTGTGATCTTTTAATATTTTAAACTTGCAATACTTAAAGCTGAAATAAAGCAAATTTAAACCAGATATAACAAGAGAGCATCACACACAACATAGATTTAACGAGGTTCACCAATGTGGCTACTCCTCAAAAAATGACTGCTTGGACTACCATCCAAATCCAGCCTTTGCAAAGCAACAACTTTACAACTTATTTACCAGCACCAACTAGAAGGAGCACCAACCCCTCAATTTTTTTTGCACCAACGAAAGGAGCACCAACCCCTAATTCACTAGCACCTACTGGAAGGAGCACCAACCCCTTATGCCAAGCTGCAACTTGGACTTCAAAGAAAATAACAGAAAAATACCTTCAACCTTTTACAAACTGTTTGCTGTTTCTGCACACTCTGCTGCTTCTGCGTAATTTCTTCGCACCACCAGTTTGCTTCTGCACAACAGCCCCACGCACTTCGCTTTAACACAAACAACTGATCGCTTCTGCTCCTTTGTGCTTTCCTACTCTTAGTTCGCTCTCACTTCGCACTTAGATCGACACGACTCAACCTCTGCACCCCGCGCACTTAATTCATGCAAATTCGATACGCACGCTTCACATCTTCAAACTCCAAAATAGCCCTCCTTAAATAATAGAAATTTCAATAATAAATCTTGAACTATAGTCGGTTGTAACCCTAAAGATCATCGACTGTAAAACCCTAAATTTCGTCGGCCCAGATTCAACTTTGTCGGCTTCAATCGCCTTTGCCGCCTCTGTCACTTTCCTGTAGCTTTTGCCGCAAAGCTATAATATGTCACGATATTGCGACACCTTTTACAACCGTACGCCTTCTTATCCCTATTATCGTGAAATCGTGACACTTTTGGCCTTTGTCTGCTTTGACAATGTTTTTGTCGCGAAATCGTGACACTTCTAACTTTTGCTGACGTCATCCTCACTTCTGTCGCGAAAGCGCGACCCTTTTTGCTTCAAGGCCTTCTTCTCTGCTTTTGTCGTGAAATCATGACATTTATGGCGTCGTACAGTCTCTCTCCTCCTAGAGTCGCGAAACTACGACATGTCACGAAATCGTGACATCTTCATCTTGCTAGCTTCTTCACTGCTGCCTGTCACGAAATCGTGACACTTTTTGCATCCGTACATTTTTCTTTCATCCTGTCGTGAAATCGCGACGCTTTCAGCTTTCGAAGGCTTTTCCTACAACCTGTCATGAAATCGCGACGCTTTTGGCTTTCGTACGCTTTCTCTACTGCCTGTCGCGAAATCGTGACACTTCTGGCTTCCGTACGCTTTCTTTTGTAGCTTATCGCGAAATCGCGATGCTTTTGGCTTCCGTACGCTTTCTCTGCAGAATGTCGCAAAATCGTGACACTTTTCCTTCTCTGCCTTCATACACTTTTTGAGTCGCAAAAATGCGACATGTCACGAAATCACGATAGTTTTGCCAGCTTCGTCTCTGTCTTCCAACATGTCGCGAAATCGCAACAGTTCTGCCCGAACTTTCTCTCTCTTCCAACATGTCGCGAAATCGCGACAGTTCTGCTTGAACTTTCTCTCTCCTAAAACATGTCGCGAAATCGTGACAGTTTTGCCAGCACTTTCTCTCTCCTAAAACATGTCGCGAAATCGTGACAGTTTTGCTAGCACTTTCTCTCTCCTGAAACATGTCACGAAATCGTGACAGTTTTTCCAGCCGCCTGCATATTTTTCCTTGTCTTTTTCTTTGATTTTTTGCAAATGGATCACTATGGTCTTCTTGGAAACTTACTGTCCATGCTCTGAATAACCTTTGAACTTCTGTACTCTGCATCTGAATGACTTTTGAACTGTTTTTCCATTGCATCATTAGATCTAACCGATCGTGTTGACAACAATGACAATACTCCCGCAACGCCTTGCTCAACACCTTATGGTTTTA